>PVIH01004541.1:44903-138578 GCA_004025045.1 Sigmodon hispidus
TCAGCAGTAAGGAAAAATGATATTCTAAAATTCACAGGCAAATGGATGGATTTGGAGAATATCCTCCTGAGCGAAGTCTCACAAACTCAGAGAGATAAGCAGGGGATGTACTCACTCACTAGTGGTCTCTAAACAAACAAACAAGAAAAAAAGCCAAACATGCCCAAGCGGCAAACCACAACCACGGAACAGCTTGGGAGCAGAAACACCCTGGACTGACCCTTTGGATCCCACTCCACCTAGAGGAACACCTGACTCACTCTTGAGGGCGGGGGGAAAGAACTGGATTTGGCCAGAAGTGGAGACTGATCTAAGCATTACTGGGTCAGTGGGACCATGGGACTGTCTGCTCCCTGCCCAGGGAGGGGATGGGGAGTTGCAGAGGAAAAAAATGACCAGATGTGTTGGGAGGGGGAAGAGACCTTGAATAAGGATATACATGGATGAAAATAAAAAAAAAAATCAGAGGGAAAGATGAACACAAAGAAAAAAAAAAAAGAAAGTACTTGTTGTGATTTTAAATGTAGGTGTCTCTCTGTGTGTGCACATGTGTGTACTATGTGTGTGCAATGCAAATGCTTCTGAGTACCACAGGTCAACCTTGGTTGTTGTATCTCAGGAGCCATACACTTTGCTTTTTGAGGTAAGGTCTCTCTTTGACCTTGAAAAGTTGGCCGGAAAGCCCAAGGAATTCTTCTGCTTTTGGCTCCCCAGCTCTGGAGCACTGGGTTTAATAAGCAAGATTTACCTGGGCCTTGTTCTTTTTTTTTTTTAACTTAAATTCCCTTTGCCCACTGAGCCATATCCTTAGTGCTATAATTGAACATCTAATTGTGCAATGCTTTGCTTGGTCTCTGCATGAAAATCCTATAGATATACATTCTATCTAGATAGACACACTATCTTTATTGTTTTCTGTTATATATATTTTGGCCTGTTGAGCAGAGTATATCTTGCATAAATATTGTTGAATATTCAACTCATAAGAGTAATAAAAGAGGCTGCCATCTGATGTATCAAATTTTTTCTCTGATATTAAAGGTAACTCTCCCCCCCCCAGTGTCTCCATTTTAAGCAAACTTAATTTTATTTTTGCATGTATTTTGAGGAAAATCTGTGTGGACATCATCTCTCATCTAAAAAGAGTCTCATGGCTTCTCCAGCTGAGGCCCTTCCTTGGATTAAGTTTTCCAGTGCAGGTATGTGCATAAGCCACCTCTAGCAAGGTACTTTAGCAATGTCTGTCTGCATTAGGAACTGCAGAAGAAGACCTCTTTCCTAATGAGGAGGGGTAGAAGTCTTACTGGAGGGAACTCTGTCCTTTACCTCAGCTTTGTTTCATCCTTACATCTATTCAGATGTTAAAATTTATCATTTGAATGACCATGGCAGAAACCTTGGGTACCAGATTCCACAGGCACTATGGTCCTTCCCAGTATCCCTCTTACCAACCTTGCATTTACATTTCAGTGCTTCAGCCCCCAAGGGCTGCATATCAGTAACAATAAGCTTGGTGCCCAGGCCCACATCCTCCTTTCCAAGCCTTTAGCTCTAAGTCATCATTCCGGATGATGCTCAGTGGAATCAAATCATGATTCTTGGCCATTTTTAGTTAAACTTCATAGCAGAGACTTAGTAGACCTGGTGGGATAAAACAGAACAGAATGGGAAGTTGAGTGACATCATCTTCTAACACTTGTAAAATTCTGAATAAAGGGAGAGAGCCAGGAAGGTGGGGAAAATGCTTCCTAAAATGTAGATGCAAAGTCAATACTTCCTTCCAGTGCTGAACTTCCTGGCATTTAAAAGGTCACAACACCAAAAGGTCCTGAAGTATCCATTCTCTCTTAGAGGACAGCTAACCTCATCAGTCCTCTGTCTTTTAGCCGGTGTCACTTCTAGCAATGCTGTTCATCTTGGCTGCCTAAGTTCTAAGTAGACTATGAACCTGACTTCTTGGAGGGAGACAGTGGGGTCTGATGCTCACCAGGTCACAGAGAATAAGAAGGAATAAAAATAGCATATTATTCAAAAGGAACATTGATGAGGCTCCAAGAACCAAATGTATTTTATTCACTATCCTGTGCAGTCTTCAAAAAACAACCCCATCCAGTGAAGTTTATTATCAAACCATTTTATAGAAGAGGAGTTTAAGGTTCAAAATGATTTAGTACTTTTCCCATAGGCACATGCATTTGAGAGATGTTGGCACATTTTGGATTCATGCTTAGGGAATTCCAAACCCAAGCTGTTAAATACTATTGTATGCCTTTACTTAGGAAAGAATTATAAAGGCGCCAAGCAATAAATCAACCCCATTTAGTCAGGGGAGGACTATGCTCTGACCTCCTTAATCCCTTCGTTCTAAATACATCTACAGCTGGGAGATAAAAGAGCCCTCTTCCCTGGAGTAATTTACTGTTCCCTCTCACTGAAAGAATTGAGCTAGAGGGATGATTTTTCAGTCCTCAGACTTGCAAACCTCTGCAGTTGTTGGTGAATGTTAAATCATAAGCTGAGGGTAGCTTTCTCTGGAATTCCAGGTTGGATTCATGAGCTATAGAAAAGTGCAAAAATAAACAGTGTCCCTGCTGAACTGATTACTGAAGGGATTTTTTTTTTCTTATTTAATACTGTTGGATATTATGCAAACCTCCCTCAAAAAGAACTTCTCGATAAACATAAGCTGCTGTGTTCCATTTAAGGGATTAGCTGAGAAATGCTATGAAGGTGAGTCTGCCTGACTCCCTCTCTGATAGAAGCCACCATCTGCAAAGGTTGCTGGGAGGGTGGCCAGCCTAGGCTGTTACATATGGAATTAACCCCTGGAGGGCCACATGTAGAGTTGAAGCAGCTTTGCAGCCATAGAGATAAACTAGAGAAATATATGTGGTCCTAGCAGAGATGGTGTTTCTTGATTTGAGCTTCCTTCCTAGGATGGAAAATGTAAGACACTGCAGTAGGCAGTACTTTTTAGATACGTTTACTCAAATGTCATCACTAGACTTTTTATAAGACACAGAGCTCCGAGTCACAGAAAGATCACATGTTCTCTTAACAGCCTCACACATCACACAGGCTTTGGGGTCACAAGAGGGCAGCGTGTAACCCAGTGTTAGCTGAGTAAAACAGGATTTATTGGATCACACATTTGAAGAGTCAAGGGCTAGATGGAGCTGCCAATATAACATGATTCTAGGCTGAAGTGACATCACTGAAACTCATCTTTTCTCCATCTATTTTCTGTGTTGACTCTTAGGTCCATAAAAACAGAGAGTACATGACCTTGTGAGTAGGCTTTGGAAAGTCCTGATGGTAACTCAATTGTTTTAAATGAGCTGTGTGCCCAGCCCTAAACCATGACACCCAGATGAATGAGATGGCCAGGCTTCACCACATCTCTGTGCTGCTCCTCAGAGATTGAGTCTTCTCTTCCTCTCTTCCCCCATCTCTCCCCCTCCATCCCTCCCTCTCTTTCTCCCTACTCCTTCCAACTAAAATAATGGTTTTTAATGGGAACCAGGGATGTAGTTACAATTACACCTTTCCCTCTCTCTCTGCCCCTCCCTTTCTCTCCACCTTCCTCCTCCTCCCCCTTCGTCCCCCCACTTACACACACAGAGTCCATGGGTAGTTGTGTATTCCAAGGTTACAAAATAACAATGGTGACACTGGGTACAGGAAGAAGAGCTATCTGCTCCAGAACTTTCGGAGCTGGACTACTATGTCCTTTCTGTCTGTGCTCACCCCTGAGGTCCATCTTGCCAGAGCCATAGCTGCTTTGCTCGTGTCCTATAGTGACAGCTGCCTGCTGGCTGACCATAGGGCTGGCCACTGTAATTCTGCTGGTCATAGGGCTGGCCACTGTAACTCTGCTGGCCATAGGGCTGGCCACTGTAACTCTGCTGACTAGTGATAGGGCTGGCCACTGTAACTCTGCTGACTAGTGATAGGGCTGGCCACTGTAACTCTGCTGACTAGTGATAGGGTTGGCCACTGTAACTCTGCTGGCCATAGGGCTGGCCACTGTAACTCTACTGGCTAGTCATAGGGCTGATTGTTCTCTTGAGAACAGCTCTGCCAAGGCTGGGTGGATGAATAGGCCTTGTAGCTTTGAGGTGCTTGATTGATGAGAATGGTCATTTGAAACCATGTCCTCATATGCCACACAAGCTGCTGCCAAACAGCAAAATTCCAGGTGACTCTATGGATTCAAACATGACTGACCAAAGGTTGGTTCTTGAGAATGAGAGAGGGTGTTTGACCCTGGGAGGAAATACCATTTTACTCTTCTGGAGGAGATCAAGTGGGTGTTTGATGGTGAAAGTCCTTAACACACACACACACACACACACACACACACACACAAATCAAAGGTTCATTAGATTTTCCTCATCTATGTAGGCATGCTAACTGGTGGTGCTGTTGTGAAGGCCTGCCTGGCAACCATTTTGGTGAGAGTCCATGGAGGCAGCTACTGTGTTGTATCTACTGATTTGCAGTTCCTAAAGAAAGCTGATATTTATTCTCTCTCTCTCTCTCTCTCTCTCTCTCTCTCTCTCTCTCTCTCTCTCTCTCCCTCTCTCTCTTTCTGTGTGTGTGTGTGTGTGTGTGTCTGTCTGTCTTTCTTTATCTCAGCAGCCATTACAGGAAGGGCTTGTGAAACTGTAATATGTGAGTATATAACCTAACATAACCTCAGAGATTAGGGAAGTAAACAGGAACTGGGGTCGTGTTGGGGAGAAGGAGATCTAGAACCCCTTGACATTGTTGAATACATCTATATGGAAGACTCTCAGCTGAGGAAATGCCTCCATTGGATTGGCATGTGGGCAAGCCTATGGTGCATTTTTCTGATTAAAGACTGATATGAGAGGATCCAGGGCCCAGTCTACTATGGGCAGTGCTACCCCTGGGTAAGTGGTCCTGGGAAGTATAAGAAAGGTAGCTGAACATGGGCTTGCAGAGAAAGCCAGTAAGCAGCATTCCTCAACAGTCTGTACTTCAGTTCTTGCCTCCATGTTCCTTCCTTCATTCCTTCAATGATACAGAACTGTAAATGAAATAAACTCTAGGTACACCATAGATAAGTGTAAGGATCTGAGTTTAAATTTCCAGCACCCTTAAAAGAGGCCCTGTAGAGGACCTGCAACCCCAATGCTAATGGACAGAGAAGGGAGGATGTTTGGTGATCCTTTGTCAGCTAGCCTAGCCAATGAGTGAGCCCTAGATTCAGTAAGAGGTCCTGTCTCAACAGATAAGGTGGAGAATAATAGAAGATGACACCAGATGTGTCCTCTGGTCTCCACACACACACACCTGAGGGCCATCTGCACACATACGTGCACATACATAAATGTGTAAACGTGCAAATTAAATAAATAAGATACAATGGCAGATCAAATGTGCATTAAACCTCAATGAAGCTGTTAGGTTTGAAGAAAAATCTACCTGACTAAATCTAGCAGCTGGTAGTTTTCAAACATAGCTTTGAGTCAAAACCTTTCTATATCTCAGACTCTGTTATACCATTTTCAAAAATGGTATACAGGAGACTGGTATGTTCTGAAGCTGGAGACTGTATCTGTGAGGCCTGAAAGAGGCAGCAGAATTTGCTCCTAGAATGTAAGTAGTGAGCAGGACCCAGAGTCTATAACAAAGCAGCGCAGGTCTGTGGACCAGAGAGACAAAAGGGTCCCCCGTGATGTGTGGCTCCTGTCCCTGAGTGTGATATAGGTAACAAGGCCAAGGTTGTGGCTGAACAGTTCAGCGGGATACATCCCAATTCAGTGTGCTCTTCTCCAGTTAGAATAGGCTCAAATGCAAGAAGAAATTAAAGGAGGGAGGGAGGGACAGAGGGAGGGAGGGACAGAGGGAGGGAAGGAGGGCGGGCGGGCACTGACCAGTGGCTCCAGGGCACATGCAGCTGCAGTCTTCCCGTCTGTCCTCTGCTCTTCATGTTTGCTCTTAGTTCATAGCAGTGTCAGCTCCTCTGAGCTGCTTCTGCCTCAAGGCTGTATCTATAAACCAATATTTATCTGACACTTACTATAGTATCTTACCAATTCTAGAACTAACTTCTGACTCAATGTCAATGTTGGGGAGAAGGCATGAAATGGAAGAACTGCCAATTACATGCAGACATCACTATTTATGTCGTGAACACAAGCTCAAAACCCTGTTTGAAAAGGAACACAACTTTCTCTGCTGCAGCAGCATCGAGCCACGCTTGTTCCAGGCCCTCATGTGTAACTGAGTGCAGAGGGTCTGCAGTCTGCCAGTTCTCCTGGCCCCTGACCTCTCCCATGTTCTTGGGAGTGATAATGGGACTCAGACGCTCATCTGCAGGGTCCTGCTCAGCAAGACTAGTAATCCTTTAATTGAATTAGATGCTGAGGAAGTTAAAGGGCTTCTTGGCACAGCTACCAGCAGCTTTGTGATGAGATGTATGGCCCCTGCCTGGTTCTTCATGGTTCATGAATCAATAGCCCTCACTCTCAGCTTGAAAACTCTGTGATTTATGAAGCTAAAATATTCAGCTAAGTTGACATACACTCTGCCATGTCAGGATAAAGCTCACTTTTCTTGGAAAATTTTCTGCTGTCTGCTCTTTAGAGTTTTTTTTTTAATATTTTAAAAAATATATTTTATTTTTATTTATGTGTGTGTGTGTGTGTGTGTGTGTGTGTGTGTGTGTGTGTGTGTGTGTGGCAGCAGGGTGGTATGAGAACATGAGTGCATTGTCCTTGGGGAACCAGAGAGATCCCCTGGAGCTGGAGTTACAGGACATCGTGAGCAGCCAAATGCACGTGCTGTGAACCCAACTGAACTCCAGTCCTCTGCGAGAGAAACAGCTCAACTACTGAGAATTCTCTCTAGCTCCTACTAGTAGCTTTTTTAGTTAGCATGCAAAGTAATGTCTCGTTATAGGATTTTTGCACACATACGTATATAGGTTAGATATAATCATGTATAGGTTATATATTCACATATTTAGGTTGTATATATGCACATAGACATAAAACACACATGTATAGGTTAGATATATGTATTATATGGATTATAGATTCATAGGTTATATAGATTAATATATACAGTAAACACATACAAATCATATAGAGAAAACATATCTCCCTGCCCACTTCCTCCAACAAGTCTTTACCTCTCTGTTGTAACCCTATATGGGATCATATAATTGAATGTGGAATTGCAGAAACTTTGATAACAGTGAAATGCTTCTGAACACAACAATCAAGTTAGTTGAAGCCCTTAATTAACCCCACATTGTATCACACAGCTTCACTGCAGCCTTGGTTCTGGATATTAGTATTTTGTGCATGGAAGAACTGGCTAGCATGTTGCCAAGGAGCCATATTAGGTTTATTAAAGGAACAGATGAGGGAGGGGGAAGAGAAAGAGAGAGAGGTGGGGAGTAGAGCGCAGAGAAGGAGAAAAAGAGAGTGTCTCCCACGTGGTTGGGGCTCTTCAAAGGGAAGCCATGCAGACATGCCCTAAATGTGGGCGTAGTCAGAGCCTCTGCAGGCGGGGCGGGGCCACAACAACTAACACTGGACACACTGAACGGTCACCTTGCACAGTGCACACTGTCAAACCACACCACACCAACAGACACTGCCTGAATGCCTTGGTTCAAAGTTGAGACTAAGGTGCCTTGTGTTTTTGTTGTGTCTAAAATGTTTTCTGCTCTTATATAAATGTAATTGATTTAATCATGGAAAGCAAAGACTTTTAGTGTTTTCTACCATTGTTCTGAAATTAGTGTTTTTTGTTACACTTGCTAACTTTAGTACCATAAAGATAATTTTGATTTGGGGTTATGAACTTCAGATTGGGGTTATGATAAAATTTCCAACAATTTATGAAATGTCCCTAAATGTACTTTTCTTGGTTTTTTTCTAACTATTTATGAGTGGGCTGCTTTCAGCACTGATGATTATAGAATCAAATACTGATCACCTCTGAAATCTGGTGAAGATGGTCTATAGCCTAGGGTGTCAGCTAACCAGCCAAGGCTTAATGCTTCAGGGGAGATACACATCCTCTCGGTATGCAAATTCACTCTCCTCATTAATAAACTGTAAAGCTGTCCATATATCAAAAATTATTTTAGAATAAATTTGTGATTTATTGTCAGTGTTTGTTTTATATACATATTTTATATATCTTTAATTTATTGTCAGTAAGTGCCTGCCTTGTATACTAACTCTAGATATCTATGACTTATTGTCAGCAATGAATTTGTACAACTATTCTATGTATCTGTGTGTCCAACATCTTGAGAAGATGTTCCTGTGTGAAGCAGAACCTGAATGGACAACATTTAGGAAGGCTGCTGTGGACTCTTCCTCTGCTTGGCCTCTCATCTAGTTTCATATCTAGGGTATAAACACACACACACACACACACACACACATACACACACACACAATTCTGCCAAGATAGAAAATGCTTGTTCTTTGTCTGTTTGTGTCTGACTTAGATGATAAACTCCAGTTGCCTCCATTTTCCTGTAAGAAAACTTGATGTACTTTCATTCATTTACACTGGGTGAGGTTTCACTGTGTGTGAACCACATTTTCTTGCCTTGTGTGTGTGTATGATTGTGATGTGTAAATGCACTTGTGTATGAGTGTGGGTGCACACCTACTATTGCTCACATGTGGACATTGCAGAACAATCTCAGGGGTTAGTCCTTACCTTACACCCTGCTTTGAGACAGGAGATAGACTACAACCTTCTGGGAATTTTCCTGTCTCCCCCACACACACATACACCATTTCTCTGTAAGAGGGCCAGAACTGCAGAGTGTGCATATGTTAGCTATTTGTTGTGTTGTTTTTCTTTTCTTAACTTGACCCAAACTACAGTCATCTGAGAAGAGAGACCCTTAGATGAGAAAATTCCCTTTTAGACTGGCCTCTGGGTTCATTTTCTTCATTCATGGAGAAGATTCCAGCCTACTGAGGACAATGTTGCCCATGGGTGTGGTGATATAGTATATATTTAATAAAACAAGTCTGAAATAGAGAACAGATCCACCCACAGTCAAGCCAGGAGGGGCAGAGTGGTAACACAGGCCTTTAATCCCAGCAAGGGAAAGACCAGGAGTGGTGACCTACACCTTCAATCCCATAACTCCAGAGACAGAGATCTTTCTGTGTTTCTGTGAGTTCAAGACCTAACTACCAAATAGTCATAGGACACACCTTTAATCTTAACTCTGGAATATGATGCAGAGTTGAACCAGGAAGTGAAACAACTGAGCAAAGAAGATATTTAAGGCAGGCATAGGAAGACAGATGATTCTGTAGAAGGGAAGCTGAAAAATAGCTGTACCTGGAGAAGTTTATTGGGTGATATTTGACTGTGGTCTGTTTCCTCTCTCTGATATTCCAGCTTTTCCTGATATTCTGAGTTTTCATTTAATAACAACTAGAATTTGTATTACACATGGATGAGAGGACCTCTGGTGTATAATAAAGCAGACCAGAAAATCCAGAGAAACAATCCAATAAGCAGAAATTCTCCATGGCCTGGGCTTCAGTTCCTACCTCCAGATTCCTTTGGTCCTGCCCTGACTTCCTTCAGTGATGGACTGTGACCTGGAATTACATGATGAGATCAACCCTTTCTCTCCAAGTTGTTTTTAGTCATGGTTTGTCATAGCAAACAAGATACTGTGTGACTACTTCCAGATTTTATGGGAGTTCTTAGGGGTTTGAATGCAGAATTCATATTTGCACAGCAAATATTTTATCCACTGTGCTGCCTCCCCAACCCCACGTCATATTTTATCTATTCTCCTGTTGACAGACCCTTTGTTGTACGGAAATTAACCTTTTAAGAGATAAGACTGTATTATACACTTCTGTGGACACTTTTGCCTCACACTCAAAGTCAGGGAGTTAGCCTGAGGCATTCTAACTCTTCGATGATGTTCCCTGAGCCCCAGTGACCAAGAGCCATTCACTCTTTTGTCTAGCACCTTCTTACACAAATAACTGTCCATGTAATAATTCCAGCGTGACTGTGGCAAGCAGCTCTTCTTCATTACTATATTTTGCATTTCTGAAAGCATGGGTGTAGTTTGCATTTTGGAATGTACATGTACATTTGCATGTGTCCAGGATTGAGGCTGGCAATTATTCTTATTTGCTGAGGCATCTCAGCCCCTGAGCTTGCTGATATGGCTCCTCTCAATAGCCAGATTTCTCTGGGGAGCCCCTGACCCAGACACCTTTCAAGGCTAGAATTACAGGTGGGCTGTGACACCCATCTGGCCTTTCTGTGGATTTCTAGAGATTCCATCTCTAGTCCTTATGCATGTGTGGCAAGATTTTTACCTGCTGAGCCATTTCCTCTGTAACTCCATTGCTATTTTTAATCTCAGACTGATTCCAAGGGATGGGTATATATACACATACATGCGTACATACATATACACATACATTATAATTAATATATTTTTTAGCATAATTTTCTATTTTGTCACTGTTCAGCCATCAAATCAATGCACAGTTTAGTTCATCTACCTCAATATACTTTGTAGTTGAGAGGATTGCTTTAAATTTCTTATTATAATTGTTTCATCATTTTATTGAATATCTGCATGCTTAAAAGGTAGAATTATTGGAAGAGGTGGTATTCAGAAAAGTTTAATTTTCACCTTTCCTTCCCACCTTTATTGGGTGACTATTTTCTGGGTTTTACTTAATTATGCTGTCATAGACTAGCACACACACACACACACACACACACACATATATATAGTCACACACACACACTGTGCACACATACATACACATAAACAAGCACATTACACACACATCTGCATCCAACCTCTGCCCCCTCATCTCCTTCCATATAAAGACTAACATGTTGCAGCTATCACTTTGCACTAAGTTATCTTGGTATAACATCACACCTGATCTTGCTATTAAACAGGCGAATCTCACCACTCACAACAGTTAATTTCTTGTAAACACTGTATTGGAGAATCCTGAATCATTGCACTAAGGGAAATGACCTTGTCAGATTCCCAGGAGCCTCGGGCCACATTTTTTGTCAACTGATCGATACAGAGCTCCTGCTTAATGGCTACTTTAAATTCACTCACATTGAGCACAGGCCTCACAGCTCATGCCTGAACAGTGCTGGCGTTATTTTATCCATCAGGTACCACTGCTCTTTGTGCTTAGGAATCTTAGACAGCCTTTTGTTGCAGGGCTATTTTGAATAGTTAAATCATAAGCAAAAAGTTGCAGAAATAACTTCTAAACAAATGTAACACTAAATAGAATGTTAGTGATGGCTAATCTTGGCTGTCAGCTTGTCTGTGTTTGTAATAAACTAAGAGGCATGCTTCTCAGAAGGTTGGTAAGGCCATTAACTGAAAGAACCAAGGAGGAGGTGATTCCTTCTCCGGGATACATAGTACCTTCCACTAGTGGCCCAGATATCAAGAACTCTCTGGGGAAATCTTCTGTGTTGTGGAATATTAAATATGCATTTCATTTGTTTATGCTGTGGGAATATTTAACAATGCAAAGATGTGTTGCATTCCTTTATGTTGCATTTGTTTAACTCTGTAAAGCTGTGTTACTTTGCCTGCCTAAAACCCTGGTGGTCTAATAAAGAGCTGAATGGCCAATAGCAAGGCAGGAGAAAGGATAGTTGGTGCTATGCAGAGAAAATAAATAGGAGAAGAACAAGAAGAGGAAGGATCCAAAAAGGGAAAAGGAGATGAGGACATCAGAGGCCAGCCACCAAGCCACACAGCCAGCCATGGAGTAAGAAGGAAAGAATAGAATAAATAGAATTGAGGCAAAAATCCCAGAGGCAAAACATAGTTAAATGGAAATGGGTTAATTTAAGTTAGAAAAGCTGGCTAAAAACAAGCCAAGCATAGGCAGGGCATTCATAAATAAGAATAAGTCGGGGCTGGAGAGATGGCTCAGCGGTTAAGAGCACCGTCTGCTCTTCCAGAGGACCCGGGTTCGATTCCCAGCACCCACATGGCAGCTAACAACTGTCTGTAGTTCCAGTTCCAGGCAAACACCAAGGCAAATAATAAATAAAAGAATAAAAATAAAGTTAAAAAAAAAGAATAAGTCTCTGTGTATTTATTTGGAAGCTGGGTGGTGGGCCCCTAAAGAGCTAAAGAGTCAAAAGCAACAACAACAAAACTTTTTTTTTTTTGCCTGCCTTTGGCCTTTTCTTGTGAGTGCATCCATACTGCTGCTGATGTTGCTGCTCTACTGCCCTACTCTATCAGCTAACAGCAGAGCTCAGCTTCCTGGTTTTCTAATTTGGACTGACAATCTTGGCTCTCTAGGAATTCTCCAGTCCTTCAGCACAAGATTGGAGCTTCTCAGAAATCTGGCTTTATAAACTGAGAGGCTACTGGAGTCTTGGCTATCTATTGCGCAAACAGCCATTGTTGGACTATCTGGACCCTATCATGTCAGTCTAGCAAATAAATTCCTTTTAATATATAGCCGTTCTATCAGTTCTGTTCCTCTAGAGAACATTGCCTAATGTACCATGCAAAGGCCTTCCATTTAAACTTACAATTATGGAAATGGAAATGGAACATGAAGGCAGAGTATGACCTTGCTTGACCTCATCTGGGACCATACACACCAGCTGCTCAAACTTGTCACCATCCTGTCCATGTGGATGGACATAAGTGACCATAGAAGTAACATTAATACTGACTCTGGGGTTAAAAACAAGTTTTAGCTAGTAAATCACTTAGCAAGTGTGGAACCCACAGGCAGCAAGGCTTACTTAGGACCACATCAATCTCCTGATCAACCTGTGCCTCAAGTTATGCATTGGGTAACATTTTGCCTCTACCTCACTTAGTCCATGTTGCATCAAATCAACATTAATATGCAGCCAAGGTTGCCATCCCTCTTAATTTGTTTTGTTTCCAGACACATGTTGATCCACTATGTCAGCCCTCACTATGCTCCACTAAAATTTCAAGGCATAGTCCAGATTCTTAATCTCTGGGCACTGAAAGCTAGGAAAATTCACATGCAGAATGCCTCTGTTTGTAAATTTTTACCTAATCAATTTCACTTTAGAGGCAGCCTGTGTAACATCATCTTACTGACTCCACACTCAGCATCGCATCTCTGTCCCCTGATCTGACTCTTGCCCGCTGGCACTTGCACAGTCTGTAGAGAGACTATTATTGAGATGGAATTTGTATGGATTATTTTCAAGCTAACAAAAGAATCCCCTTGTTATTTATTCACAGGGTTTAGTGTGCAATATAAATTTAGCCAATTTGAAGAGCCTGGCTGGCTGATCTTGTTAGAGAAAGCCAAAGGCTGTTGTCTGCTGTTCACCCAATGCCCACTGCAAATCTCATTTCTAATCGCAGGAGCCTCATTTCTGCTTCCTGAGCATATAGACCATAGAGCAGTGGCGTGTTTGCAGACTTTAGCTTATGACATCTAGGATACCTTTAACAAAGGGGAATCAATCTTTCAACATTCTGCTGGGACATCTTTGGGTCCCTCCTTAATACACAGGCAGAAATTAAACTGGGAACAGGCTTGTGTGCAAGGTCCCAAGAGACAGGCTTGAACTGGCTGAAAACAATGCTCTCTGGGTGGGGAATGGGTCAGTGAGAAGTGTGTTTGCAGCAAAAGCACATAGACCTGAGTTAGAACCCCCAGCGCCCACAGAAAAAGCCAGGCTGGATGTGTAGGTGCTTGTAAGCTCAGCTTTTGGGCAGTGGAAAGAGGGTTATTAGGGCTTGCTGGCTTCAGGCTAGATCTAGGCTCAATGGAAGACCTTATCAAAGGAAAAAGATTGGTGAATGACAGAGCAGGAATCCTGACAGCCTCCTCTGGTCTCCACATGCATGCACATATGGGCATGCATACATAGGCAAACAAACAGACACACACACACATATACACACATACACATACACAGACACACACAGACACAGACACACACACACACACACACACACACACACACACACACACACACACCCCTCCCAAAGTAACATAAAAGACATGCTTAAGACCAAGGCCCTTTCTACCCATGGTTTTGGAACAAATTTCCACCAAACAGGATGCCCTGTGGGATGTTACATGTGGGGATGTGGGGTTATGTACATGCAGACTTTAGAATTCACAGCTATTGTCTTAATAATATCAAAAGTTTCCAAATTGCTAACCCATTTTAAAAATTGTACCTGAATTTATCATGATAGCTCTCCTTTCCATTCTGGTTTCAGAATCATCAAAACCAAAACAAGGGCCAAATCCAAAAATTACTAAGTGAACATTAAAATATCTAAATTAAAAATAAATATACCACTAATGATATGCATGTGATACATATTATTACATGTGTACATGTTTCTGAATGTGTGCCTTTGGAAGCCAGAAGACAGAGTCAGCTTCTCTGGAGCTTGAATTACAGGCAGTTTTGCATGTCCTAATATGAGTGCCGAGGACCAAACTCTGGTCTTCTGTGGAGCAGAAAGGTTCTTGATCAGGGAGCCATCTCTCCAGCTCTTCTCCTTATCACTTTTTGAGGCAGTATCTCTCATTGGATGTGAATTTCAACAGTCACCTGACTATGCTGGTATGGTAATATATTGTATATTTAATAATAATAGTCTGGAATACCAGAGGACAGAATCATACAGAGCCAAGCCATGAAAGTCTGGGAGTGGTGACCCATGCCGTCTTTAATCCCATCACTCAGGAGACAGAGATCCAGATAGATCTCTGTGAGTTCAAGACCTAACAGCCAGGTACTGGTAGCACATGCCTTTGGTCCCAGAACTTGGGAGGTAGAGGCAGGAGGATCTCTGTGAGTTTGAGATCAGTCTGATCTACAAAGCAAGTTCAAGAACAGTCAGGACTGTTACACAGAAAGTCCTGTCCTGAAAAACAAAACAAAACAAAACAAAAAGGCTGGAGAGATGAGTCTGTCTACTGATAATCCAGACTGTTTTTATTAAATATGCAATATATCACCACAGACTGGCTGGCTCATACGTCCAAAAGGTTCTCACATCTTTTCTTCCCCCAGCACTGAATTAGGTGTCACTAGACCTAGCTTTGTATGAGGACACTGGGCATCCAAGCTCAGGTCCTCTTGTTTTCATGGCAGGCATTTTTCTTCCTGCAACACCTCCCTAGCTTTTCAACTAGTTATCTTGGTACCATGCTGTCCTTGTGAATGTTTGAAGCACAGTCTATACTGCGGGTGTTATTACTGCCGCTCATAAAAGCAGTGGGAGTTTCTCACACTGTTTCATACATAGCTTCATTCTTACCCTTGTACACTCTTCCCACCTTAAGAACTCTAGAATGACATTGCAGAAACCTTTCATTAAGTGAATGTGCTGACTTCCTTACCCAGATCCTCTTCTCACACACATGCTATCCTAAGGTGTACCATGGAACACATTCTTAAGGAAATGATTATAAATGGATCATAAGAGAAAATCGCATAAATGTGATTGCCAAGGACCTTTCCATGGTAAAGATATCTCTGCATCAAGTGATAAGAATGTTTGCAAGACATCTAACTTAGTGTGTACAGTTGTCCTTCAGGAGCATTCTACTGTTTTGCACTCTCAGAAGCACTAAATCATGGCTCCAGTTTCTTCACAGCACCACCAACGAACTTCCCATTTCCTAGTTCTCCTGGAGTGTTCATTCCAAATGTGGTGGTTTCTAGAGGTAAAGGATTCAGGCTGTGTCTATCCTTAAAAAACATTGCCTTTGTCACTAGTCTGAGAGAGAGAGACAATATAAGGTCCTGTGTCATAGACTCTAAGCCAGAAGTATTTTTGTTTTGTTTTCTAACTTATAACAAAATATGCCAACAATTGTAAAATAATAACCACTGTTGTCAATCTTTTGTGGGTTGTGTGGCTTGGCCAAGCTCAGCTGGGTGCTTCTTGTGCTCTGTGTTAGCACAAACGCTTGAGCCTCTGGGGACATTTCTCATCCAAAACACCATGTTCTTCTCTGCATTAGCTGAAGCCTTGGGGTTCAGAGCTAACAAGGTGACTCTATGAAGCCTCTACTGCAGGCAGGAGCCTTTCAAAGGTATCTCCTTTGTGTTTTATGGAGTGAGAGAGTGGCTAGAAATGACAGAACATCTTTTGCCCTAAGGAGCTTTGAGAATGACAGGGGACTCTGGACTATGGGTTCTGAGGTTGTCTGGGTTTTCACGGGACAGAGTGACCCTGGATAACCTCCACAGCCCTGCAAAATAAAGCCATTGGCAGACTTTATCATGGAGAAAAGTCTCTGTAAGTTTCCTGGCATCACATGCATGGAGGATCTATCCCTAAAAGAAACCCCCTCTGGACTCCAGTTAAACACTGCAGCTTAGCACATTTCTTTATCTCCTCCTCTCTGGAGACTCTCAATAGCACTGATGATCTGGCCTGGGATAAATAGGACAAGGAACAGAATAGAGAGGAAAAACAGGGCACTGAGAGAATGCCAGCAGAGGCTAAGATGTGTCTATGGAATGAGAGAGGAAGTGAAGCAGCAGATTGAAGAAAACAAAAATCTAAGGTCCTATATGAGGAAAGAGTAGACCCTCAAGACAATTCAGGTAACAGAACCTCATAGTGTCAATCATTAGAGGCATGAGCACCGGGGTTTACTCATCAGGAGGATAAGTTGACAGTTAGGTGTCTAAACGCCCAGGGCTACCCTGTGACACTGTGAAGAGAATGAGGATGAAAAAAGGCAAATGGGATGACTCTGTTCATAAATAATAAGCACAGTGGAGGGGAGGCTTGGAAGGCTTGACAAGAAGGACTGTCATATGTCAGGGTGCTAGCTGGTAAGACTCTTGGTCCCTTATTCTCTGGACTCCTGGAGTGGTGAAATCTAGGGACCTTCCCCTGAACTGAAGACCCGAAGGATCTTCTGAAAGAAACAAAAAGAAGTAACTATGGTTATCAGTATTAGGGTTATCACAATAGAGTGGCTGGATCTGGTGTCTAAGGTTAGAGACCTTTGCAGAACTGAGACCAAAGTACCCAAGAGAAAAATGTCAAATGAGCAGAGATTTAGTTTATTTGCTTATGGATTCAGAGAATTCAGTCTACAGTCCTGTGGCCACATGGTGCTGGTCCTATACTGAGGCAGAACATCATGGTGGGAACCTGCGGTAGAGGCTATTTTATCATGGAGGACAAGCAATGGGGGGGGGGACAGGGACAAGATACTTAGAAGGCTCTTCTTTCAGTGACTTACTTCCTCTTTAAGCCACACCTCCTCTGGAGTGGTCCATAAACTCTAAAACAGTACTACCCACTAAGGCATCTGGGCTCTGTGTTTATATGTGCACACGCGTGTACATGCATAGGCAGCATATGTACATGGCAGCCAAAGGTAGACGTCAGATGTTTCTCTCAGCCACTTCCTACATTATTTTTTTTTCACATTGTTATTTCTTATTATGCACATTAGGATGTGTAGGGGCATATGTGTGGAGGTCAGAAGATAACTTGTGGAAATCAGTCTTTTTTTTTCCACCATGTGGGTCCCTGAGGTTGAACTCAGGGTGTCAGGTTTGCCCACAGATACCTTTATCTCACCGAGCCTTCTTACTGGTTTGGGTCTCATTTAAAGACATTTCCTATTGGACCCGGAGCTCAATGGTTTAGCTAGACTGACTGCTCTGAACACTCCAGGGTTCTACGTGCCTCTACCTCCCTAGTGCTGGGATTGAAGGTGTACAGTGCTGCACTTGGCTTTTTAAGACTATTTTGTAAAGCCATGCTTGCATTTGACCAGCAAACACTTACCTCCTGTCTTAGTCAATGCTTTATTGCTGTGAAGAGATGCCATGCTCTCTTAAAATGTTTTTAAAACACTTAAAAAGAAAGTGCTTAATTGGGGCTTTCTTACAGTTTTAGTCCATTATCCTCATGTCAGAAAATATGATGGCACACAAGCAGACATGATAGCTGAGAGTTTTACATCAGGAGCCGCAAGCAGCAGGAAGAGACAGACACTGGGCCTGGCTTGAGCATTTGAGAGCACAGAGCCCACCCCCAGTGACACAGTTTCTCCAACAAGGCTACACCTGTTCTAACTCAGCTGTACCTCCTAACCCCTGCCAACTAGTGCCATCCCCTAACACCAGAATCAAAATACGTGAGCCTATGGGGCATTGCTGTTCAAACCACCACATCTCCCCAGCTGTTAACCTGCTTCTCATACACAAAACTGTGGGGCACGTTCGCATATAAACCACATGGGTGACATTCTTGAGTGGTGAATTCAGGCTGCAGAGCCTCTGTGCATGGTCTAACCAGAAGCTTGAGAAGGGCCTTACACATGAAAAAGAAACACACACCAAACACACACACACACACACACACACACACACACACACACACACACACGAGAGAGAGAGAGAGAGAGAGAGAGAGAGAGAGAGAGAGAGAGAGAGAAGAGAGCTGGTAGAAAATGCAAAGAAAGAAATTTCAAATTTATGATCACAGATCATGAAGGTCCTCAGAGAGATTTGGAAAAATGTCATTCCTTGCAAGGAGACAATGATGCTATAATAAAGAGCTGTAAGGTGGTAAGAAACAACTCCTGGACATTTAAAAAAATGTAAATGATAAGGCTATTGCACAAATTCTATTTAATAATATAATAAAAACCCAGAGCTAGATATTGGGAAAAAGACAGAATATCAGAGAGAAGAGAAAAAGCCATAGCCAATTCTTACCCAGCCAATTAGGCCAAACAGGATAAATCCTATCTTCATGGTCCTCAGCCTGACTGGTCGCTCAGACAGAATAGCTGAATTTCTGCTATGCCTGCCTTATATTTCTTTCCCCACCCAGCTATTATACTTTCTTGGTTCAAAGCTCCTAGAGTAAGAATTAAAGGTGTTTGCTACCAATGCCTGGCTGTTTAGGCCTTGAACTCACAGAGATCCATCTGTGATGGGATTAAAAGCATAAGTCACCATGCCCTGACCTTCATGGCTTGGCTGTGGGTGATTCTGTCCTCTGATATTCTAACCTAATTTTACTAAATATACAATATATCACCACATAAAGCTTTTATTCAGAAAAAGTTTGCAGGAAATAAAAATGAAAGTCAAACAGAAACAAAATAGAGGTGTGGGGAAAGTGGAATGATTTTGAAGTTGTTTAATTAACTGCAGACAGAAGAAAGAGAAGGTGATGGGGATATGATCACTAAAGGATGATCGCCATCAGATGGACAAAGTGAAGGACACAGAGATCCAGCCTATTCAGAATCCCTGTGTACCCAGGAAACTAAACGTAAAAGCTTACAACAAGGCACAATATTCGTAAATCACACTAGAGGCATAAAAAATTAATCTTAAACACCTCAAGGGACTCACAAGACTAAGAACCCAAGCTCTGGGATTAAAAATCAGATGTGTTAGAATCTATGATGCCAGCAGTAGGGTCTGTGGAAGGGAGGCTGAGGAAGGAGCAGCTCTGGGGTTTCCTAGCCAGCTGTTCTAGTCAAATGGAGCTTCAGAGAGGAACCTTGTCTCAAAAAAGAAAGAAAGAGAAAAAGAAAGAAGATGTAGAGTGACTGAGGAAGACACCTGATATTGGCCTCTGCATGCACACCCACACACATGCTGACATACCAGCACTCACACATGTGTATACCCACACACATGCTGACACACCAGCACTCACATATGTGTATACCCCCTCACATGCTGACACACCAGCACTCACACATGTGTATACCCCCACACATGCTGACACATCAGCACTCACACATGTGTATACCCCCACACATGCTGACACACCAGCACTCACACATGTGTATACCCCCACACATGCTGACACACCAGCACTCACACATGTGTACACTGACACACATGCTGACACACCAGCACTCATACATGTATACACCCCCCCCACATGCTGACACACCAGCACTCACACATGTGTACACCCACAAACAGCATATGTACACAGTTATAGATGCTCATAAAAGGGGACTACTATCATATTGACAGATTTTATTCTTCTAGAATTTGGAGTTCTGGTAGACTTTCCTGGAATCATGTAGAATGCACAGAAAGTAAGTACAAAGAAGCAAAAAAAATGGCAGAAACATTAAATCTGCACGAAGTGGAAACTTTACTGTTTGTTTTAAGAACTATGGAATGAACCTGCAGATGATTGATCTGGTAAAAGGTGTGTTTTCATTAAACACACAAGTGTGTGTGTGTGCGTGTGTGTGTGTTTTGCTTGTAAGACAGGGGAGGAATCTTTCAATGTGATTAACAAACTTAAAACAGGAAAAAAGATAAGCAACTATCTAAACAGATTATTTAAGAATATGAAAGCAAAATTCTTGACTAAATGGCTGAAAAGAAAAATAAAACCTATTTCCTCTGAAGAGAAGGAATTAACAGCGAGTGAGGCCAGCCTGCTGTCATCATTTCAAATCTTCTGTGTATAGTAAAGTGTCCTTTTAAAAATTATTAAAAAAAAATGATGAAATGGAGTCATTAAGACAGTTTAGTAGGTCAAAGTTCTTTGCTGTCAAGCCTGACAACCTGAGTCCCTTTGGTGGAAAGAGACAAGTGACCCTACAAACTGTCCCCAGACCTCACTCATGTCCCTCTCCTAAATAAATAAATAAATAAATAAATAAATAATACTTAATAAGAAATACATCCTAAGAGTAGTCTGCCGCTGGAATTTGAAGGTGGGCTTTCAGTCAGACCCACCCACCTCCACCCTTTATTTCCTGTTACTCTGCATAGTGGGGGCAATTGCTTACTTAATCTTCTTATAGATCCTTTGAATGAAACACTTTTTGTTGCTTTTCTGGAAATTGAACCAAAGGTGATCTCTACCACTGAGTTTTTGGACAAGCCCATGAGGGAGCAATGTTTATTTACACTTTCCGGAAGTAGAGACTTGAAGAAGTCAACTTACCCTCTTTGGAAATCTCTGAGAGCCAGGGACAGCATTGTCAGACCCCGAAGCACCACTTTTTCACTTTTGTCATTAGTCCAAGCTCCTTTTTTGGTATCTATACACACACACACACACACACACACACACACACACACACACGCACGCACGCACGCACGCACGCACGCGCGCGCGCGCGCGCACGCACGCACGCACGCACGCACGCACACAGTGTTTTAGATATAGAAGGAGCTCTTATCAATCATTTGGTTAAACAAGTTCCATTTTGTTCATGCGTAAAAGAAGTCTAAGGATGCAGTTTTTAGCTGTGGATCTGGCCCAGGCTCTAGTGCATCTTTTAATTTACAAGACAATGTCAGTGCTGTAAGGAAAGCCAAGAAACTAGGGCTCAAAGAGGGAGCAGAAATCACAGCTATTTGCTCGTTTCCAAGAATAACCACACCTGACTATTTTGAGAAGAGAGAAACGTGACATTCTGACAATGGGAACTTTTTACACTTGGAAGGTTTGGGGTGTGACAACTTATGCATCTCATGTAATATTCTAGAAGAGTCCTTGTAATGTTCTTAAGGTAGCATATGGAGGTAGCTCCCTGAGACCTAGGATCTCAGGAGAGTCAGTCACCTGTTGTACTCATGTGGATTTCTAAGCTTGACTCAAAACATGGGCTTCATTCTGTGGCCCAAATGTATGACTCCAAAATTCACATATTGAGATATACCCTCTCCTCTACTCTTCTCCGCCTCTCTCTTCTCTCTTTTCTTCTCTCCCTCTCCTTTCTTATTCTCCTTCTCTTTCCTTCTTCTCTTTCTTCTATTCTCCTTTACTTTTTCTCTTCTTTCTCTTGTGTGTGTTAATGTGTGTGATTGAGGAAGCATTCATGCCACAGTATGTTGTACAGTCAGAGGTCAGCCTTCACATTCCATCTTCTTCCAGTCGGCATCTCCTATTGTTTCTACTGCATGTGCCAGGCTTTCTGGGTCGAAGAGCTCCTGGAAATTCTCCTGTCTCCATCTCCCATCTCTTTCATAGAAGTGCTGGGATTACAGATGTGTGTTATAGCATCTGGCTTCTCAATGGGTGCTGTGGATTCAAATTTGGGTCCTGATGTTTGCATGGTAAATGTTTTACCTACTGAGCCATCTCTTCATCCCCAAACCTAATTTTGATATAATCGTCTTTAGCAGGTAGGCTTTTGAGAGGTGATAGGTTGTAGCCAGAACTTTTTCTGTCTCATTCACACCTGTGGTCTGGACAAATATCTCCTACTTGCAGTCCCACTTCCACTTATAAAATAATTATTCAGAGGCTTATATTAATTACAAACTGTTTGACCTATGGCTCAGGCTTAATACCAACTAGCACTTATAACTTAACTCATGTTTATTAATCTATGTATTGCCACGTGGCTGGTGGGTTACCACTGCATCTGCCCTGACTCCACCTTTCTTATCTCTATCTCTCCTGAATTTCCCACCTGACTGTAAGCTGTCTTATCATAGAGCACACAGCATCTTTATTAACCAGTAATAGTAACACATATTCACAGCACACGAAAAGACATGCCAAATGAATAGGTTCTAAGTGCTAAGGCTCATAAATGTGACTAGTACTTATAAAGAAGCCAGAGGGAGCTTGTTTTTCCTTCTGCCTCATGTAGATATAGTGAGAGGCAGACACTGAACCCTTACCTATGACCATATCTGCTAGTGTCACTATAAGCAAAAGGTTTCTGTTGTTTATAAATGACATACTTTATGGTCTTTTATAATACAAGATAATTTGTGTGTATCTTTTTTCTCCAGTCTGAAGAATTCCTTTCTGGAAGGAAGAGAGAAGCTCATCACCCTCAGGAAATGTAGGAGATTTGCAAGGTCCTTCCTGGGTTTAAATAAGCAATTAAACACTTGCTGGGAGGAAAGGAGATTCTTAGATGCAGTTGCCGGCAAGTTACATAGGGGACCCCAATGATGAAGCTTTCAAAAGTCATCTCCCATGCTTTGGGGTGGGATTTTAGGTGATGCATATGTTTTTGGGTAGCCCAAGTTCTTGTTACAAAGAACTCAGTGGTTGACCAAGCTAGAGTTGAATAAAATCATTTCTTTTGTCTGTTCTCAATGTTTGACCTGAGGTATACAGACATTTGTTTATATCAACCCAGGAAAGTCACACAATATGGCACAAATAGATCAACATAGTACATATCACATTGTTCAAATGCAGAAGGGACACAAAGTAAAACAATTTCTAAAGAAAAAATTGTATCTATTGTTTCTTGGTTGCCTACTTCACCATAATTGCTGTCATTATTCCCATTTGACAGATGAGAAAACTGAGAGATTAAACCACTTCAGAATTAAAGACCAGAGAGATTAAACATACTTCAGAAAACATCAGAGCTTAGATGAAGTCCAGGAATCCTATCTCTAGCTTCCTACTCTTGTTACATAATGCAACTTATTATTTTTTCAGTCATAGCACCTCAATCAAAGATGGCCAGTTGAAAGCAAACACTGATGCCAAGTATATTAGACAACCAGGCTCCATTCTGCACATACTATGCCAGCTGCCTGGAGCACCCTCCCACTCTGAGCCATCTTGCAAGAACTGTCCTTTTCTTGAGTATATTTGGTATCCATTCATATTTTAAGACATGCCTTATCTAGCATTGTATTCAGTACTTATCTAATCACTGTGGCTGTGGCAGAGGCCCTGGCAGAAACAACATAAGGGAAAAAAGATTTATTTGGTCTCAAAGCACCAAGAAGTCCAGTCCCTCTTGGCAGGAAATGCACAATAGTGGGTGCTTGTGACATGGCTCATTATATTTGGGTAGCAGGCAGGAAGCAGGGTGCCTGGTGCCCCCATCCCCACACAGTGACTAAGCTTTCTCTATCTAGACCCTGCCTCCTAAATTTTTCACACTCTCCAAAATAGTACAACTAGCTAGGAACCCAGTATTTGAACATGTGAGCTTGACCAGGGGGCGGGGTGGGCAATGAACCTCCCATCTGAATGTTGACAAGATCTTCTTCAGGAGTTACTCTCACACACTACCCTTGGTTAGAAGTCTATCTGTTCCCTCCCCCCCACCTCTTGAGACTTACCATCAGGCTTCTCATTATTGTCCATTTTCCCTAGATGAAGCTCTAGCTAATGGACTTGACCTCATCTTCCACGTTTTCATAGCTTGTGGTAAACTAAGGTCTCCAGTCTCCAAGCATGTCCCTGCTCCAGATACTCCTGCCTTTGGCTGTGTGAGTTCACATGGCAATATCAGCTGTGGCAACACAATGAGGATGAGAACTTGAGATGAGGGTGTTTGTTGTCCTGGATCATTCAGATGGACCTGATTTAACCACAAATGTCCTCGGAGAGGTGAGTGAGGAAAGGGAGGTATGATTGGGGAAACAGAGGCTAGAATGACACTCTGGGAAGAAACACAACTAACCTCTGTTTATTAGAATCCTACCCCCAAACTTGCAGGAGAGACACAGTCCTGCTGACATCTTTCCTTCAAGGCTTCTGACATTCGAAGTGAGTCTCACAGCAGTGACAGGAAGTGAGCATACATCTCTAGAACTTGGAGAATGTAGAGCTCAGTGACTACTCTTCAGCCAGTAAAGCTAGCCTGCTCCACCACAAGCACACACAGGACATATATGCACACACGCCATCTGCAGGTCAAGGTGGGTTAGAAAGCCTACAGCCAATGATGGAAAAATGGGGCTCTGATATTCTCCTGTAGAGACTTGACCAAAATTCCCAGCAGCTGGTGTGAGCAAATCCAACAAATTCACTCTGTGGCTTGGGAAAAGTTGATCTCTGAGGGACCTTGATTTTACCAATTTGTTAGAAGGAAAAGTCCAGTTTTCTGCCTGACAGTGGAGTTCATAAAGACAGATGATTTTATTCAGCTAGAGTACTCCACAGAAGACCAGGTATAATATAAACAGCAGGTAGCATTAATAATAAATATTTAAAAAATAAATCTGTGTTTTCGAAAACCAAATATGCCAAGACACCCAGAGTCACCTGTCACTTAGGGAATACAATGTGGCCTTCCTGAACCAAAACACTTAGTGCTTTTAATAGCTTCACTTTTTAATATTCTGTAACTTAAGGAATGCACAGCCTTAGGATTAAATATTAAAATATTAAATATTAAATTGGACAGCAGTAATCCATCTGAAACTGAAGCCTGTTGTTTATCCAAGGCCTCTTAGGCACACTAAGAAATCCAAGCACAATTTGTTATTCACTGAGGTCATTGCTTGCTTTCTTTTTTTTTTAAATGCCAGACACACAGGCACCACATACATCTTTTTATTGATCAGTGTGGAAGACTTGGATGACTTGAATACAATAGTTGCATTTGTTTTTGAAATACCCTATCTAGCATAGTAAAGCTAGAAGAGATTATGTTTAATAGACACACCTGAGTATTCCAGTTAGGGAATGGATATGATTTGTCTCCTTGGTTCATGCCTGTCTTTGGGATACTTAATGACAGCAAATGTATGTGGCCTGAGTTGTGAGCCTGGGATTGGGATTGGTTTTCATTGATGACCTGATGATTGGCTTAATGCTGCTATCATCCAGGACCAGTACCTAAGACCTGAGAGACTGTTTTTTGATGGATGAGATTCTGGGTTCCCTATCCAAAGAAAACGAACTTTGAATCTGCCTTTCCTGTCTGAGTATCAGATTTTTGCTCAGAGACTCTAATTCTTCTGCCACATAAAATATGTTCCTGAGAAATGAGCTGAAAGTAGACATTTATAATTCATTTTAAAGGTAAAACACACAGTTCAGACAAGAGGCAGAAAGATTCAACTCCAGTGTCTTGACTGTATGACCTAGAACAATTACTCTATCACTGAAACTGGTCCTCTTCTTATAAGGAAGATGAGGGATAACTATGATAATAATATCTAGGTAGGATGTTGCCTTTCACAAGTTTGTAGGTAGCAGCCAAGTCACACTTCAGTTCATAATCTGGCTGACATAACTCTAAGCCCCAGTGCCAGCTTTGGCCATCACTACTGAGTGTGTTGGACAGTGGCCATAGTGGGAAAGAGAATTACATTCTAAATCCCTCATGTGACACACAAACCAGTTGCATAGTGCCATCCTAGGCTTCAGTTTGCTTCTTCCTGTGTTTCATTTATACTCATATGTCAGTCATCCACAGCAGAGCTGGAGTGCTCAGGTGGCCAGCGTCTTGACATGCTCCAGGCTCAGCCAATACTCTGTTGAGTTCTTGCTGCTGAACTTGAACAACTGCACTCCCTGCCTTCCATGTAGGAGTAAGGTCTGCAGTATCTTTATACGTTCACTAGTTGTTCAAGCCAACATTTGTTACTAAATATTGTCACTGAAACTCAAAACAGTAAGGGATTAGTTCTCCTGAAGGGAATGCGTCAATATACTATCCCCACTACTTAGTTCCAGAACCCCAGGGAATCACAAGGAGGTAGCCTTTCTTGCAGCAAAAATCTTGTCATGATGACTTTATAAGACTAAGACACATGCGCAGCTCCTTCCTCATTTCCTTAGAGGATCTTAGTAATTATCTCCTTCGTTTCTCTGTTTCTTCAAAAAGTCTCCATCTTCCTAACCTTCAAGCAGTGCTTCCTTGGACTCAGTTGAACCTTTTCTAGCTACTTAAGATCACAGTTATCCCTACATCCACCAGATTTTTGTTTGTGTGTACACGTGTATGTTGTACACATGTGAATGTGTTTCTGTACACAGGTATGTGCATGTGCATATGTAAGCATGCATGTGGAGGGCAGAAACTAATGCCAAGTGTCTTCCTAAGTTTCTCTCCACCTTATTTTTTGAGACAGAGTCTCTTACTGATTTTGCAAAAATGCTGGCCAGTGAGCCCCAAGTCTCCTCCCTGCTCTTCCTCTATAGTTCCATATTGTCTCATTTGTCTTTATACATGGGTGCTGGGGAATCTGAACTCATGTCCTCATGCTCATGTGGCAAGCACACTACTGGCCAAGCTATCTCCCCGGCCCTTCTACCAGATTCTCCAATTGGATAATGTATTCAATCTCCCTGAATACATACCTTCACATATCCCATATTGTTTCATAGTTTAGGAGCTACATAAGCAACAACAGCAGTAACAGTAGATAAACATTATTTTTATATATCATTCTCTGAACCAGGCCTTTAAGCTATTCATCCAGGTATTTATTGTGCAAATACCCACACAGCTGGTGCTGTCCCGGGTGCTGAATATGTGACACATGCTTAGATCCTGTATTCTGGAGCACAGGGTGTTACTCAGCTATGAAAAACTACAGCTTGAGCCTTTCTGTATGGTCTGTGAGTTAATGATATTGGTTTTATTTTTGCTTTTTCCACACAGTTTTAAAGGGTTGTAAAAACAGAGAATATGCAACAGAGACCCCATGTGGTCTGCAAAGCCTAAGACATTTACAATGCAATCTTCTACAGAAAAACAGGACAATCTGCTAACCTGTAATGACCTCGCTATGTCTTTCAAAGTAGGCTGCAAGACAAATTTTTATTCCATTTATTTTACTACTGAGGAAACTGAGGTCTGTAGAGGAGAATAATCTTGCCCAAGAGAGCTAACTAATGTTTTTTTTTTTTTTTTTTTTTTTTTTTTTTTTTTTTTTTTTTTTTTTTTTTTTTTTTTTTTTTTTTTTTTTTTTTTTTTTTTTTTTTTTTTTTTTTTTGAGATTCAGTCTAGAACACATTTAAATTGCCTGGGGTAAATGTTTATGTTGTCTGTCTAGACTTGGAAGTCTGAGATTAGCTTTTCAGACCTATCTCTGTCTTAATTCCACTATGAAAATTACTTGTGTGATTGTGTTGAAATACAACCAATCCACCACATGGAGGCAGAGAGATGGATTTTTATTTTTAAACATCGGTCAGCAGCTGATGGGTCAAATAAACAGAAGTTCAAGAAAAGATTAAAGAGATTGGCACCTGAGAGGTAGGATCCTCAAAACCCTGCAGTCTCAAAATTGTTATATAGAAATGTTTGACATGGGTTGGTTGATTTCACAGTACTATTTCAGTCTGCAGCTTCCTTCTAGGGATCATTTTTTTCATTCTAGTGGGATGATAGAGAATAAATTAATATGCCACTGTACATATTAATTATTCTGTTTTAAGGGATGTTGGCACCATTTTCTTCTCTTCTAGAAGATGTTCCTTAAGAAATGTATGAAGCAAGGCAAAGAGTTTAAGGCAACCAGGCCTAACAGCATGACTGTGGGATCAGTGAGCCATCCTCAAAACCTCCAAATGAATAGCATGTCATCTTGAAAGCTTTATCTTGAGTCTTTTGGCTTAGAAAGTTTGCCTTGTGCGTTTGCAATGGGGCGCTTGCTCACTGAGAAGCCTGGCTTGTGCAGCCGGGTCATATTCCCCATAGATAATTGTTTAGCTATCTAAAATTACAATCCCTTTGCGCATCCTGGTCCTACTCACCATACCTGTCTGTGTCCTGCCTGTCAGAATCAAGGGGTCTGAGAAATGTTTCCAGAAGTGAAGGTTTGCTATTTAATGGGAACAGATGACTCACAATTTGAAATGTTTCTGGGGCCAGTGGCTCTTTGTCTAGCTTCTTTGTTAAAACCATCCTTGGAGCTTTAGAAAGGCACTATAGACTGGCTCTCACACCTGGAGATACTAATTAATCTGAGCTTGATGAAAAAATATTTTAAAAGCTCCACTGAGCATTCTAATTCATATATGGGTTTAAAACTATCATTCTAGAAAGAGGCGCATATAGATTAATCTCAGAGTAAGTCATGCATCTAATTTTAGATTACTTAAATTCCATTAGAGTCAAACTTTCATATGTTTTTATAAAAATAGTGGGCATGGTATCTTTATGTGTAAAGTGAAAGTTTTGTAGATTCACTCAAAGAAATATACTTCAGTGCACAATATACCTTTTGGGTTTTTTTTCATGGATGTATATTTCATGTACATTGTGTTGCATTTCCTAAAGACAGTTACTGTCAAATACATCCTATTCATCATGACCACAGTCACAATCTTAACGTGCACTCTTCTTAATCCATCATGCTCTTTTTGTTCTTTCTTTGGTCTCTTTCTTTTCCTCAGTCCTCCTTCTATATATATGTGTGTGTGTCTAGAGATAGGTATGTGGTGTATATATAGCATGCTGCCAAATGGCTCAGTAGGAATATGATAGTTTGAATTAAAATGTCTCCATAGGTTCATATATTTGCATTCTCTAGTTGCTTAACTGTCTGGAAAGGATTAGTAGGTATTGCCCTGTTGGAGGAAGTGTCAGTGGGAGGGGTTTTGAGGTTTATAAAGCTAATAGGAGGCCCAGTGTCTCTGTTGCTTATGGATTAGGATGTAGGCTCTCAGCTACTGCTCCAGCACCATGCTTCTCTGCTTCCTGCCATGATGATTATGACTAATCCTCTAAAACTGTACTCAAGCCCCCAATTAAATGCTTTTTTTTTAAAAAAAAAAAATAAGGGTTCCCTTGCCCATGGTGTCTCTTCACAACAATTCAGACAGTAGGTAAAGGTGATTTCTATCAAGCCTGATTCCTTGAAGGCATGTGACAAAGGATAACACTGCCTCCTGGAAGTAATCCTCTGACCTCCCTGTATGCCATGCACACACACACACACACAATCCTCACATGTACAAATCTTTAGAACATACAGCCCTCACATATACAAACCTATGTACATGCATGCATACATACAGTAAAGTAAATGCTTGTAAAACTATTTAAAATATTTATTTTAGAAAAATAATTCTGTTTTTTTGTACCTGACTTGTTAGGTTGTTGCGTTGCTATGGCCACGCCCCCACCTGCAGGGGCTTGCTCCAAAGACTCTGACGTAGGTGTGCCCACCCTTTAAAATCTCCAACCACGTGGGGGACTCTCTCTTTTTCTCTCCTTCTCTGTCCCATACTCTATTTCTCTCCCTCCTCTCTTCCCTTCCCCCTCCTTAATAAACCTAATAAACTTAATAAGCCTCCCTTGGCAGTGTGCTGGCGACTTCTTTCATGCTCGAAATACTAACATGACTTATTTTGTTTAATATGATGGTTTCATCTATTTTCTAGCAAACTACAAAAGCTAATTTTTGTTGGTGACTGAATAGAAACTCCATTATGTATATATTCTGTTTTGTTACCCACCCATCTGTTGATGGATGCCTAAGCTGATCTTAGCATAGCATGGCTGCCTTGAATAGCATGACTGTAAACACAGATATGCAGCTGATTTCAAGGGAGGTTCATTTTGAATCTTGGAGGTAAATACCCAGGAGTGGTGTAGCTAGTCACAAGGTTATTCTATTGAGTTATGCAAGGAACATCCACACTGTTTTCCACAGTGTTTGGATCAACTTGAATGTCCACCAGCAGTGCTTGATGGGTCTCTTCCTTTAATGCCTGGGCAGTACTTTAACAAATAGCCATTCCAGCGGGAATAAGCTAGAACCACAATGTGTTTTTAATTTGCCTTGATCAATGGCTAAGGGAGTTGAGCATTTTTTCAAGTTTATTGCTCATTTGCAAATTCTGTTTATCTTGTTAGCCCACTTATTGATTGGGTTTGGGTATTTAGTTTTATTTCAGCTCTTTACATATTCTAGATAAATATTCTCTTAGTGTCCAACAAAGAATTCCATCTGTGGACTCTCTCACTATTGTTTACCTTGTTCTGCAGAGGTTTTTTTTTTTTTTTTTTTCATGTCACCTAATTCCATTTGTCAATTCTTGCTGCTTCTGAAGTCATCTTCAGAAAGTTCTTGGCTGTGCCTGGAGCTTACAGTGTTCTACCTGGTGTTTCTCTAATGTCTCAGTGTCTCAGGTCTCACATTAAGATGTCTGGCCATTTTGAATGGACATTTGTACAGATGACAGCCTTCACCTGTACATGGTGTCCAGTTGCCAGCATTGTTTGTGTTTTGCTGTTATTTTTAGTTCGTATAAAAACATTTAGACAAAACTAAAATAGCTTGCTATTGTTTTTATTTACTGAGCCCACCCTCAGGTAGACATTTCATCAGAGAGCATTGGTGTCGGTGTGATAATCTATGCAGACTACGGGGAGGGGGACGGTTATTCCTTGCTTTTGCTACATTAACATTTTGCAATGTCAAAAGGGGAAAGCTTGACAGCCTCCTTCACTGCATGTCTGCATGTGTTACTAGCCTCACTTGAAGGAGGAGGGGGGTCTGGGATGGGGCAGAATGATCAGGCTGTCAAGGGTACACTGTTGTGAGAATGTGGACACTAGAGCTACCACAAGTCACTTGCACTTGTGAAGGATATCTGTACTTTTCCCATTACTGTGACAGCATGTGTCCCCTAAACAACTTGAAAGAATGAAAGATTTATTTGACTTACACTTTCAGAGGTTCCAGCCATTGATCTCTTGGCGGGCATCTATGGCAGAGGGGATTCTTCACCTAATGATGGGCAGGATGCAGAGAGAAACAGGAAGTATCTGGGGTAATATCATCACAAGGACATGCCCAGTCACCTGCTTCCTCACACTGCTCCATTAAGGTTTACAGAACCTCCTATAGTATTCCTGATAGCTAGGAAATAAACTGTAAAAGAAGGAACCTATATGGAGTGGGGTATTTTATGCTCTAACTATAAGACTTTGCAATTGACTTATTGTTCTCATTAGGAACAAAAAGAAATGACCAACATATCTAAGTGTGTGACTCCATTGGTCATAAGGAATGGATCCAAGAACTTGTTTGATAAAGAAAAATGTACAGAGAACCCAATCAGTACAATGCCTTCCTTAAAAAGCACAGAGACACATCTTTAACCCTTAAAACCTATATTTAAAAAGTGAGAGTATGAACTATTTGATGTGGAGGAGAGCTGTGCAAAACTATCTTCTGGACATGTCATGGTTGATGCACACATCAGCTCACAACAACTGTGACTATCCTCACAAGACCTACACAAAATTAAGCCAGTGTAGATGTGCAGGGATTGGGATCCCTGAAGCCTCACCCTATCAGAAATGCTGTTTTCAGTTTATGACGGCTGACGGAGGGAGGGTCATGCTCTTTTGGAGACATGGTCACTGGTAGATTTCTCATGCCCCATTGGGTGGCCACACACCTATGTGCATATGGGCAGTACTAACTGGACTCAAGGTGTATGAATAACAATAAAAAGAGATCATGAAGTTGAGAGAGAGTAGACAGATGAATATAATCAATACACATTGCATAAAAGTTTAGAAATTCCAAAGTATGAAAAATACTATTTTTAGAAAGGTCAGGCATGGTGATGCGTGCTTGCAATTCTAGCACTAAGAAGCCAGGTAGGTAGATCTTTGGAACTTGCTGGCCATCCTCGTTGGTTGGTGAGCCTAGGCCAGTGAGAATTGGCTTAAAGAACCCAGTTCTTAATCCATCCTGTGATTGGTGCAAGGTATAACTGAGTACTGTAAGTTCACTGTAAGTTCACTGTGGAAGCCTGGCCTCCCAAGGTACACAAGGCTTAGAACAAATCGATACGAACATGATTGTATTCTGAAGATGACACTGTTCCTAATTTGACCCTACAGATATTTATTAAACATTACTGTGCCCTTAGTGCTGAGTTAGGGAGGGATCCAGAGACAAAGTCATAGACCTAGACTTCAGTTTGCTCACAGCATGGTAAGTAAGACATTTATAAGTGACAAATTCCCGTTCCTTATGTTAAGCAGTGCCTGGTGTGGTCCCCAGGAGCTGAAAGGTAGAAGTAGAGGTGGTTATCTCCAGATGGAGAAAAAGGCTGGCTCTTTGGTTTATGGGACAGATATTCACAAAGGACAGATGAAATGAGCATGCAATAAAGATGCAAGGAAAATCCCAGAAAGCAAACATGAATTCCACAGAGAGTATCAAAGGACTAGAAGCCCCCATGCTATGTCCCCACCTAGACTCGCCCTTTCCTCTGCTCAGCTCCTCTGCCCCAGAATCTTACTGATAATGCTAGTTTACAGAACCTTCCAGCTCAGCTTTTAATTCTACCTTCACTTCTCAGCTCCAGAAATCCAGGAGGGAAAGAAGGTGAATGGTTCTGCTAGGGTCACATGCCCATGCTAGTTTAGTTAACTGAGGCTGGGGAATGCATTTATGAGACATAGACTTTAGAGTTTTCATTAAGCTACTGTAAGGAAGGAGAGATTTGGGGAGGAGTCACTAGCTGGGATCCTGGTTGATACTTTTGGAACTAGAATGATTCCTAAGCCACAAAGTGTATATACAGAAATGGTCCATTGCCAGGTGCGGTGGAACACTGTTGTAGTCTGGCATCCACATGAGTGTTGAGAGTCTGAGGGTGGCCAGGGGCGCTTGGTGAAGTCCTGTCTTTAAAGAGGTGGCTTGTTCCCATATATGTATAAGTACGTGAGCACCTTTGAAAGGCCATGGCTTTTGAATAGTCTGTGGTGACCCCATTATTGCAAGCCCAATACAGAGGAAACTCTGCCATTTGGTGGTGATGGGCTTCAGCAATGGTTCCTGGCAACAGGAGAATGCAGTAGATTTGAAGTAACCTGAGAAAGGTTAAAATTCATGTGCCCTTCTCTTTTTTTCTCATTCGGTCATATCATAGTGTATCATTGATTTCACAGGACCACAGCTGCTTCCATTTCCTATTGACTGAACATATATTATACTCCACACACTTCAGAGAAAACAATGTGGTGATGATCATATCCCTTAGGATGCTGCTGCAAACGCTTCATTGAACAGAGCTCAGGGACTGTTGAGGCAGGTTGGCTGATGACTGAGGTGATGGAAGATGCTTTCACACAGTCCAGTGGGAGGCTCAGAAGGAAGGCAGAGAGTAGTGCCTTGTCTAGACCATCTTGGGAAAGACTTTGCCATGGAAATCCCAGAGTGAGATGTTAGGCTGTTGACTTGAACACATCATGAAATCTTGCTGACTCTGTGTACATTCTCTTTGAAGGGCTCCTTTAAGAAACCTGAATAGGGCAGCGCATATTCAAAGTCCCCAATATGGACAGTCGCAAAGCCTGATCCTCCAGTTGCTCATTGTGAAAGAATGGTCATCAGCCAGGGATGCAGTTTTTTAAAATCATCTTTGCATGTTGGCAGTTAAGTATTGAACCACACACTCATGAGGGTGGGGCCTTCCATTCAAAAACAGAATAATTGGTTGAATGTTTGTTATTTTTGTGTATGTATTGAGTATATGCATGTGACTGTTCACCTGTGTGCGATTACATGTATGCACATATGGAGATTGATATTAAGTATCTTTCTCAATTGCCCTCCAATTCATTTTTGAGAGACAGTCTCTTGCTGAACTTATAGCTTGCCAATTTGGCTATCCAGAAAGCCTCAAGTATATTCCTATCCCAACCTCTCTAGAAGTAGGATCACAAATGTTCCATTACATCTATCTTGCTTTTTTTTTTTTTTTTCCTAATGTGGATTTTGAAGGAGTTGAACCCAGGTCCTCATGCTTGCATGGTGAATACTTTATGGACTGAGTCACCTTCCTACACCCTGAGCACTTATGGTAAATTCCTTCAGCATTGGGGCCACCCAGTAATATAATATGGAGTTAGCACCTGCTCCCTGTGGCCTTGTGTAGCAGACACTTGCCCTTGTAATATGTTAGACACAAAATGAATCACCATGCCACCACAACTGAACTCCAACAAAGAAAGAATCATCCCCACTGTGCCCAGTGACACATTTCAAAGGCAGGAGGGATTCTGAACCAAGAGCAAGGAGCTCAGAGCTCCAGACCGACGATGATGGTTGAACATCCCTGACAGCATCACTATTAGCTGTATTGATAACGCTGGGGGAAAGCTAGGTTTTGCAAAGACTCTCTGCCATCTGAGAATAGTGAGGAATCGATCGACTCAGAGCACAAGAACAATGTCAGGACCCAGGTAGCAGTGCAGATCCTATTATGGGAAGCCCTCTTTCTCACAAAAGACATCCTAAGAAATCCACATTCAGTTTCCAGCTGTTACACTGTTGGACTCTGAGCCCCAGCGACATCCAGCTTTGCAGTCACTAGGTCCTTTGTGCCCCTGGTCTGCTCAGGGGCTAATCATCCAGGAAGCTGAACTTGTTAGGTTTTGTTGTTGCTGTTACCTTGACCGAATATCCTATGAGAAGCAACTTCAAGAAAGAAGGAAGAGTTTGCTTTGGCTCACAGCCTGTCTTACTGTACCCTCAGTTGAAATAGATTGGCAAATGCTAGTGCTCAGCCAGCTTTCTCTTAATTCAGTCTAGGACTCCAGGCTAGAATATGGGGCCACCAAAATTCAAAGTGTGTCACTGCATTAGCCCAGCATCCTTCCCCATCTCTGCATTAGCTCAGCATCCTTCCCATCACTGCATTAGTCCAGCATCCTTCCCTATCCCTGCATTAGCCCAGCATCCTTCCCATCACTGCATTAGCCCAGCATCCTTCCCCATCACTGCATTAATACCACAAGGGAAGTTTCCTCCTTTGCACTAACCATAATTTGAAGTCATCTTGAATATCCTTTGGCAGTTTTTTACCTGTATACTTTCTGGTATGTTCTCAATCCTGTTTGTTTTCTGATTTGTTTTACTCAAAGGCTTGATCTTGCCATATAGCTGAATCTGGCCTTGAGCTAGTGATTCTCCTGCCTTAGCTTTTTGAGTGTTGAGAATACACATATGGACTACCATGCCTGGCTTTGCTTATTGCCCAAAGAACAGAAACAGTGGGACAGCACTCTGCCTGTCCTGCACACATTGAGTCTAAGTAGAATCTAGATTAAATGGACTCCTGTGCACTTTCATGAAAATTAGAGAAATCTGACCTGTCCAAAGGGGTGGACTAGAGTCACATCCCAGTGACTGACAGACACAGCTACATGGGCTTCTGGCCTGAGAGCATTTCCTGTCCATCATGCAGCACAAAAATTTCACCAGCATCAGAGTTGTCTTGCTTGACCGTTGCTGCTGGATTCCTTGGTGAATGAGGGAACCATCCAAGGAGTACCAGACCCCCTCCCACCCATCTGACACAACAGGATACTTATTGAGAGTACAAAGAAATCCTTGGAAAGCTTTTAGGATTGGCGCTTCTGTGTCCTTTCAGACTGGCACTGGGCAATCAGAGACTCCCAGATAGAGCACAATAGTCCCTCAGCAGCACAGTAGCCAATTGAGGGTGACTTTTGTAACCTTCTGATATTTCATGAATGCACCATCCCCAGGGACCCATGTCAGCACTATTGCAGCCTCGTTCTTGCCCACTGACTTTACAGGCCCCTGCATGTGGCCAGGCTGGCACAACTGAAGGTTTCCAGCTGAGAGCATCCCTTACTAAAGGGAATCTGTCTGTAAGGGCCCACAGAGCCTCTCTCCTGCCTTGTCAGAAAAAGTGGAATCAAATCAAATCTTGCCTGTGGCTTTGGCCCATATACAGAGCAGAGATGAAAATCTTCCTCAGATAGAGATGTGAGGAAGTGTAGGGGGATAAGAAAACTCATGTTGCTTTTCTAAGTCAAAACTTCAAATAAGAATTTGGAGTCAGCAATTTGTGCCCTGTAGAATTCACCTTTGTTTCTCTGAAGGCTGCGTTTAAGAATGTGCATCTTGCTAAAAGGAAATCGGGGGAGTTTAAGGAACAGGATGCATGTTTATCACTCAAAAAGAGGAGAAAAGGAAGGTAATCCTGACAAAGGAACCTCCTTCCTGTGGATCCAGCCTCCTTCCTGGGGATCCAGCCTCCTTCTTGGGATTGTGAAGGCATAGATTTATCATTACAAAGTGGTGGCTTTTGGATGTAAGAAAGGATACAGTACTTGGGATTCCCACACCCACTACTGCCAAGCAGGTGAGAGAGTTTAGATGGCCACCTTGTCTCTTTGGGCTTTGGCCCAACTGGTCAAAGATGCTGACAAGCTGACTGTGGAACAGACTCTCACCATAACCCCCCACCCACACACCACACACACTTGAAGGAGTTCTCAAGCAGCCCTCCTGTTGCCTGATACAGAGATTGCCTGGTATACTGATGGCAGCAGTTTCATACAGGATGGTCAAAGGTATACAGGAGTGACCATTGCCACTGCAGAGCCAACGCTACCTGGGATATCTGCCCAATGGGTGGAGCTGATAGCCCTAACTAAGGCATCAGAACTGGGGCAAGGGCAGAAGGTAACATCCACACTGACAGCCGGTATGCTTCTGCTGTGGCACATGTGCATGGGATGATATACAAAAAAAGGGAACTGCTGATTGCAGAAGGAAAAAGTATTAAAAATAAAGATGATATCCTGGCCCTCCTTAAATCTCTATGGTTACCTAAGAAACTTACCATTGTCCATTGCCCAGGGCACTAGAGACAGGATGGACCTGTCCCCAGGGACAATAGTCTGGCCGATTTAACCACCTGGTAGGTGGCACTCCAGACTGATGAAGTTTTTGCATGTGTGTTAGTGGATCCTGGGCACCTAGTCTACCAGAGAGTCCTGGGTATGCTAAGGATGATCTTTTCTGGATCAAGACCCTCTCCATGACTCAGTACATAGATGGGTGATGGAGAGCTGCAGACAGCAAAATCATCTTGCCTGAGCATCTGGGAAAGAGATTATTTAACAGTATCCATTTATCCTCTTATATGGGAACACTGAGAATGCAGGACTTTATTGTAAAAATTGTCACCAACTGCAAAGTCTGTCAGCTCACCAATGGTGTTACCAACCCTAAAGATCCTGGGTCTCAACTGAGGAGGAGCCTGGAGCCAGTTGGAAAGTGGACTTCACTGAGATAAAACCTGGCAAGTATGGTTATAGGTATCATGGACAGAGGGATTCTCCACCAAATATGAAACAGTGCAGGTGGTGGCAAAGAAGTTACTTGAAAACATCCTGCCCAGATATGGATTTCCCCAACCATGAAAGGGTCAGGCAATGGGCCGGCTGTAGTGTCCCAGGTAAGTCAGAGTTTAGCTACCTTTCTCAGTAGTGATTGGACATTGCCTTGTGCATACAGACCTCAGAGTTCAGAGCAAGTAGAAAGGATGAAACATACTCTAAAGGAAACCCTAATTTTATTGACTTTGGAGACTGGTGAAGACTGAGTGGCTCCCTTTGCCTTATATAGGACCAGAAATTCCCCTTATCAGATAAGGCTAACCCCATTTGAAATTATATTTGGCATCGCCTCCCCCGTTATCCTCAACCTTCAGGTGAATTCTTTTGCAGAACTAGATGACCAAGATCCTATTTATGCTCTACAAGGGATCCAGTAGGCCCACAAGGAAGTATAGTCCAAGATCAGGGCTCTCTATGAATCTGGTGTTCCTCCTAAATCTCACAGGTCTTAACCAGGGGACTGGGTCTACATTAAGAGACATCACCTATGGTCATTGGAACCCAGGTGGAAAGGACCCTGCATCATTCTGTTGACTATGCCCATCAGACCACAGCCATTAAGACTGACAGCATAGCCACCTGAATCTATCTTTTTCACTCCAGGTCAGCAGACCCCTTCACACTCAAGGAAGATTTCTGGAATGAAGTATGGGAAACTTCAAAAGATCCAGACAACCCCATCAAAGTGGTAGCATAGCTCCTACTGATTATTTTGACTGCTGAGACTGGGGCCTCGGGAAATCCACATGCACCTTGGAATCAGACCTGGATAGAACTAGGGATGAGAGAGTCCCATGATTGGAACTCTTAGGGACCAGAAGAGGCAGAAATGTGAAGGCATAGATTTACCATTGCAGAGCTTTTTTTCAGGGAAGGACCACTTAATGCCTGAGAGCAGGGCCCAAGTCTGAAAAGAGTCTAGGAAAGGTCTTAGGAATGTGCCTGACAACCAATGGATTCAAAACTTGGCTTTGTGTAGAAAATTCAGCCAGTAGATTCAGGGCTTGGGTTCATGATGGAAGTTTAGCTGATAGTTACTGTGCCCTTACCCCTTAACCCAATCCTGAAATGCCGAGGTGTGAAGCACTCTGCTTACATATGCTTTTCTTTAAAAACCCCTTTACCTCTGAGCTGAACCCTTCTGATGCGTCAGCCAGGGTTCATTTGAACCTTTCCAAAGGAATAAACTGACCCTCATGTGTTTGCATTGAATCCAGATCCCTGGTGGTCTTTGGGGGTTCCTTGACACAGGTACAACAGGGATCAAGCCTCCTTTTTGGAGATCCGAACTCCTTTCTGGGGATCAAGCCTCCTCCCTGGGGATCCAGACTCCTTTTTGTGGGTCAAACATCCTTCCTGGGGATCCAGACTCCGTTCTGTGCATACAGCCTTCTTCCTGGGGATCTAGACTCCTTCCTGTGAATCTAGACTTCTTCCTGAGGATCCAGCCTCCTTCCTGTAGATCCAGACTCCTTCCTGTGGATATAGCCTCTAAGCAGAAGGCAAGAGTTATGGAAGGTCTTGTTGACACAAGGGACTGTGCCTCCTCACTGTGCCCACAGGCTGCTCCTTCTGCTGTTCTTGTAGCTGACCCTGCCAAGGATGACTGTCCTAAAGACCAGAGACGAGCTTATGGCATGTCACCTAGATTTTGTCAGTGTGGAACTTCCTTGTGAGCGTTCCTAGACACTAAAATGTGTCCTCTCCTGAGGCCTCCACAAAACTTTAGAAATTTTTCCTTTTCTATTTCTTTCCTGTGTGTTTTGAGACAAGGATGAGGTGGAATGTTGTCATATGACCTCACATGTCTGTACTAAGATCAGAGGTTAGCTCTCTTACCACCTTATGAGAGCCAGGCCTCAAACTCAGACTCTCAGGCCTGTATGCAAGCACCATTATCTGAGATACCTTTTCTTGACCTACTTTTTATTTTTATTTTTGAGGCAAGTTCTCTCAGTGAACCTGGAGTCCATTGATTTGTCTAGCTTGGCTAGCCAAGGAGTCTCAGAGATCCTCCTGCAAGAGAATACGGGTATGCCAGGGAGTGGTGATATATTCTATATCTAATAAAGCTTGCCTGAAAAATCAGAGCCACCCCACAGATTTAGCCATGAAGATGAAGGGGTAGGTGACCCACACTTTTAATCCCAGCACTCTGGAGGCAGAGATGCTATGGATGTCTCTGAATTACAGGTCAAGCAGAGGCAGACAGTGGTGGCACACACCTTTAATCCTAGCACTAGGGAAGTTGAACAAGGATGTGAGATAGCTAGATGGAGAAAGAGCAGGCCCTTTGCCTGGGATCCCCTTCCCTATTGGCTGAGGACTGAGAAGCATGGCGGCTGAAGATTTACGAAGAGTTGGCTAGCTAAGAAGTGGCTGTTCATCTGTCTCTCTGACCTTTCAGTTTCACCCCCCCCAATATCTGGCTTCAGGTTTTTATTATAAGACCAAGTAGGGTCTGCACAATACCAGGGTGGCTTTTTACCCTGGTGCTAAAGATCTAACCTCAAGTCCTCCTACTTGCATGGAAAACACTTTATTGCCTAAGCCATCTCCTCACCCCGCACTTGCCATGGGCTTCTTTACTATGGAATATGTTCCAGTGATCTATGGTTATATTTTCCCATGTCAAGGAAAGGGGTATTTGATGTTAGTTTTACAAAAGTCTTTACAGTTGAATACTTAGAATACCGTCCAGATAAAATAGAACCCCAGTGTGCTTTCACTGAAACAGTCAATGGGCAATCTCTACAAAGTCACTACAAGTAGTACTTCCTGGGACTTTGTCCTACACTGACACTGTACCTGAGATGTCTACAGTGGCCTCAGCAGAGGTGGCCCTCACTTCCAGATATCTGTCCTGGGTCAGGCACTTTATGAACTGCTTTGCCAACAGTTTTCTCATTAATATCTCAGAGCATGACTTTCACAGTACACAGAATAAGGTGTAAGGAAATGAACCTATTATCCCCACATTTAAAGTTACCCAAGAGGTAAAAAGACCATATTTATCTTTAATTCTCTGATCTAGGTGCTTCCAAGTTGAGTTGACTTCTCTGGCCTTAAGGGTCATGTGGCATAGTAGGGGAGGGGAGAAATGCTGTCAAAGGGTCCATGCTGGAAACTACTGAACATCATTAAGTTGAGTGGTACCTTCATGATGACATAGGATGGGGAGGCCTGAAGCAGGAGCTCATTAGGGCCTGGATTGACAGGGAGACTACAGAGGCTCTAGGCTCAGATTTGAATTCAGCATGGAACTTAAAAGTACAGAGGAGATGGTAGGTTAGGGAGACTGTGCTCACAGATTTCCAGAGAGTGATATTTATGGGCAGGCTGGTCTTTGGGAACCAGATAGAACCAAAGATGGAGGAGTTCTAACTCCTCAACTTAACAGATGGAAAAAGTTTGGAACTTTTTGAGCCTGCAAATGCAAATAGTGCAGTAACACTGCTGTATCCACTAAAAATTATTTCTCAGGGACTCACTGGATAAAAATGTATTGCTCTTGCTGAGGATCTGGGTTCTATTCCCAGCAACCATGTCAGGTGACTCACAATTGCCAATAACTCAGGTTCCAGGAAATCTAATGCCATTGGCTTTCACTTATACACATTCACATGCATATACCCTCATATATAAGCATAATTAAAAATAAATAAATCTTTTCAAAATGTTTATTCAAGCAGCAGGTTATTGCTAAAAAAGTATCTTCAAGCATAAAACTACATATGTGTCTCAAAGATTGTTCACTAATGCAGGGCTGTTATGAAGGATCCAGGCTCCCTATCATGCTGACCTATATCTCATCCTCATGTGTGACACATGAGTCATCACACTTTCATGAAAGTGGGGAAAGAAAGAAATGTGTTAGTGTGACTTATCTCTCTCAAAGAAATAGTAAATTCTTCCTAAACAGTCCTCTCTAGAAATTTCTCCTACACATCTCAGGGACCAGACAGAGTAAGAATTCACATTGAATTGTAGGGAGAATAGAAATCTGATTTCTTTTTGTTATATTTATAGTAGATGATCGTTAGAGGACAAAAGTTGGGTAACAGTAAAGTACAGTGATAGACTGGTGTAAAATGCAGCAAGGAACCATTTTGTACATGAACCAAAAACTTAAAAAAAGGTCCAAGGGAAACAGGATGAGTGTGGATGGTGAAACAGCCAGTATGTGACCCTCTGAAAAACTCTGGGCCAAAGGAGAATCTGTGAGTGCTCAGTCCAAAATGAGACACCTACACTGAGGCCAACTGAATGCTGGGAAACAATGGCAGAAGGACTGTAAGAGGTAGAGAGGGAATGGGGGGCACTGTGAAATGTCTTCTTGATATACCATGGCGACTGCTACTGTGAACACAGCAGCTGAGACAGTATGCACTAAGACTGGTACAAGAATGGGGCACGAAGACAGAAATTTGGCAAAAGGATGCTGAGAGCTGTGGGAGTCTGAATAAGAGGGTATAAAGAGAGATTGGAATATGAGCACAATACATTATACACAAGTAAAAATTGTCAAAAAATCTCATAAAAGGTAACTTTATGTGTCTCCTCATTCAGAACTGTAAAAGCAGACTCCTGAGGCATCATTGAAGCCACAACAGCAGGCATTAACTTCTGGACACTGTGCTGAGAACTTTCTATTCTTAGTATTATGGACACTTTTGAGTACCACTATCATTTCTATTGCCAGATAAAGGAAACGGGGTGAGATACCTTGATTAAGGTCACATTTAGGAAGTGTCAGAGGCAGTGGCTGAGCAGAGCATCAGGCTTCAGGTACCATGATGGATCTTCATCATGGAGTGATAGGGTAGATCTTCATCCCCTTTCTCCAGCTCCCTCTTTCCTGCATCTTCCTCTGCCTCTACCTCTTTCCTTCCGCTCCTGTGCTCTCTTCTCCTCCTCTTCCCTCCTCTCTGTAGTATTCATGTGACTATTCATGCTTCTGTAAGAGAAAAAAAGTCCGCAATGATGATGATGATGATGATCATAATGGAAATAAGAATGATGATGATGGCAGTGATGGTGTTGACAGAGATGATGATGAAACATTGTTGATAACAATGATGACCAAATGAGGATATGGTAGTTTGAATGCATTTGGCCCCCATAAGCTCATAGGGAGTGATGCTATTAGAAGTTATGGCCTTGTTTAAGGAAGAGTGGTCATGTTAGAGGAAGCTGGATGACATATGCCTTTGATCCAGACCTTGAAGCTGGAGAGTATACTTTTAACCAGGGCCTGACCTTCTGATGGAAGTGTGTCACTATGCGGGTGAGCCCTAAGGTCTTTTTCTCAAGCTTCACTCAGTGTGATAGTCAGTAAACTTTCTGTTGCCTGTAAGATGTAGAACACTCACCAGTTTCTCCAGTACCAAGCCTATCTGCATGTTGTTATACTCCTTCCTTGCCATGATGAACTAACTGTAAGTTAACCACCACAATTAAATGTTTCCTTTATATAAGAGTTGCCGTGGTCATGGTGTCACTTTAAATCCTAAGACAAAGGATGGTGATGATAATGATAGTGATATGGTGATGATAGCAAAAATGATGCTGCTAATATAGATGACAATGAAGACATCAGTAACAATGATGATCCTGATGATTAAGATGAAGATGATAATGGTATTGCCTTAGTTAGGATTTCTATTACTGTGAAGAGACACCATGACTACAGCAATTCTTATAAAGGGAAACACTTAATTGGGGCTGGCTTACATCTTTAGAGATTCAGCCCATTATGATCAGGGCAAGAAGCATGGCAGCACACAGGTAGACATGGTGCTGGAGAAGGAGCTGAGTTTTTACAACTTGATCCATGGGGAGCAGAAGACTGTGTGCCACTGGATGTAGCTTGAACATATGAGACCTCAAAGCCTGAGCTCACAGTGATACACTTCCTCCAACAAGGCCACACCTACTAATAGTACCACTCCTATGGGACAAGCATTCAAACCCATGAGTCTATGGGGACCACAGGTGACAAGAACACAGATGTATTAAAGAATTAGAACTCACATACCTATGAAGAAGGTTTACAAAGGTGGTCATGAGCATCAAAACTGTGTGGGAAATGCAAGGCCCCAAGCATACCAGATGAATACCGGGGCGGGAAGGGACACACTTGAAAGAAATCCAGTGAGCTTTTGACCCTGTGTGGCAGGGTCTTGGTGAGTCTTCAGCCAGAAGTGTTGTGGTGGCTTCGTATACTGACTGCTTATCAACACAGCAGTCAGGGAGACTGAGGCAGCAACATGGGGATAGAGAGGAGATACTGGAGTCTCCAGAGGACACATACCACTGTCCCTCATCCATAAGACATAAAACTTGCTGAGGCTTATAGCAGTGGCTTAATTCTTGCTTTCAAGGAAATTTTTAATTTTCCTTTTTTAAATGATAATTTAAAGAATAATAACAAGGAAAGAGATAAAAATCCAAAGTAGGATATTCTAGAAAACACAGTTATGAGATTAAATAATATGGCAGTGGAAGGCACAAATGCATTCAGTCACCAACATCTCGGGGAGTGAAATACCTAGAAAATACTAATGAACCTGAGAATTTCTACTTGATAGGTTTGACTCAGATTCTGTTTTCCAGGCTGCTGTTGAAAAGCTGCAAACACCAGGGGGCGCTACTCACTCTATTACTGTTTACTTCTTTACAGCCTCACAGCCTCTGTCTTTACCTCAGGGCCTTTGCACACGCTGCTTGCCTTCCCTAGAATGTTTCTCCTTGGCTATATCCTGTTTCATTTGCCTTTCAGGGTCTTCTTGGATAAAATAGCTCTTGTTTGTCCTGGTTAGGTAGTTTCATGGAGTCATATTTATCCTATATAATTCTACACCTCTTTTCTAATTCTTAAGATCTGTGAACAAATAATGTTAAAAATAATTTCTCACATCTTTTGCCACATGCCTGCTCCACTCATCGGTCTTATTAAGTACCTACCACATTACTTGCTTAGGGTAGCACCTCAACAGGCATTTGTGAACAATTAGATATGAATTATGAATGGATAGATGAGTGCGAAACTGAATAGATGAAATAGTGGACAGAATGATACTTCTCAAATGTGCACTGGCTCACATGGCAAAAAGAAATGCATTGTGCCTTTGTCACTTTGGAAATTCGAATGAGGGAAATTGTGTCTTCTGAGATTTTTACAAGGGAGAACTTTCTAAGTATGATTGTATCCTGAGTGAAACGAGATGTTTAAGTGCCTCTGACTGTTCAAGCCAAGCCTAGAGTTCTTGCTGGGAGAGATGAAGTTGAGAAAATCCAGATTGTTCTATGTAGATTTCAAATATGACCAAAGAAAACTTGCTGTGATGAGTAGTCTGTGGTCTCATGTAGCTAGTCCCACAGCAGAACCTAGACCTTTGGAGTTCTAAAGACAAGGGTTTGAATCCTAGCGGTGCTTCCTGCAGCCTTTGCTCTTTTGGCTCTCGCAGGTTCTCATGGGTTAATGTGTAGATTTGAAACAAGAATGCTTATCTCATAGCAATGGTGGAAAGAGTATGCCATAAGGAATGGCAAGACTTGGCTGCCAACTTAGAGATTGCTAATATTCTTAGGCAAGGGCAACAGTGGTGAGCTATAGAAATAAATTTCTATGACCCATTTTCAATATGAAGTGTATCTAAGGATCGTCATAGAATAATCAGGGGGCCCGTTTTCACAGCAGGCTGCTGAAGCCTGCTTGTCTGGGAGCTCTCCTTGCTAGGGTTAAAAACTCACAGGCAGTCCACTATGTGATGAAGCTCAAATATTAGAAAAGAGGAGAATCTTGAGCCCCAGGATAGGCACTAGATAAATCCTTGTGTCCTGAACCAATCAAACAGGAAATTGGGTGGGAGAGGCAGTGGTGGTCACCATGAAGATTAGGGCAAGGTTAGAACCACTGCTTTACACAAAACTGGTGTGCCAGGTCTTTTTGTCTTCTCTTTAAGCTGATTGCAAACTCTCCAGTACTCTTAGTGTAAAATGAGGGTCACTGTCCTTCACAGAGTGTGGGTGACAAAAGCAAGTCACCAACTACAGTAGGTAATGCAACCTGCTGTTACCAGTACCATGTATGCTATAGTTAGCAGTAAAACTCTAATGGAATGTGAGTTTTATGGTGACCACGAATATAGTCCTATCTTTTATCTGTTGTGCAATTCATGGGTGCTCTCATTGGCTCTCCCCAGGCTATGCTCCATGTGAAAGTTAGATGTCCTCATCTTTGTGGAAGGAGGATGAGAATGTCTCACTTACACTCCATCCTGATGGGGTCAGTATGCCTGGATTGTCAATTTCTCATTTTTTGTGACAAATGTCTATGAGATACAGTTCAAAGAAGGAAGGATGACATGTGGCCTTAGATATATTTAGCTTGTGGCTACTGGCAGGCCTGTGGCGAGGCAGAGCAATATGGCAAAAGCCTGAGGTCAAGGAAAGCTGCTCTCTTCCTGGAGGCAGGAAGGAGGTGGTGGGGGTGAAGGGATGGAAAAAGAGAGAGTTAGGAGAAGTGGTTGTAACGAGATGTGTCTCTCAAAGACATACCAATGATGTCTGACTTCCTACAACCAGGCCCCATGCATAGTTCCCAAAACTCCCCAATAATGCCACCCAATGTGGCATTACCAAAGAATTAATCTATTTGTAAGGCCCTTAAGATGCAATCACTTCCTTAAAACTCTAACTATGAGCATTATGCAAGTAACTATGCCTCTGATACAGGATGGATTTTTCAGTCTTCTCTGATCCAAGCCATAATAACGTCTATTTCCAGCCAGGTCAGCAGAGGAGTTAAAAAGTTTTCTCAGTTGCAAATCTAGCATGCAGCAAGCCTTCGATTTCTGTTTAACTTATCTTGATGACAGCTGTGGGCCATCTTGGAAACTGACTCCTCTGACAGTCTGAAAGCAGGGTCCAATGATAATTGCCTTACCCAGATCATAGATGGTATTCATGCAGGCCGTGCTGTTTGCTCAGTGTCTTATAAGACAGAAGTTCAGAGGCCTTGGGTGGGGTACTTTATTGCAAAGAGCAAAGGTCTTTCCTTTGAATATGCATGCTTCTCCCTTTCTCACACCCCTGGTGGTCTTGATGGGGAAGAGGGAGGTGACACATTATGCAAAATAAACATCATCAGGCACTCAGCACTGGGCACACACACCTGTACAAACTGTCCCCTGCAAAATGCTGCTTTGCTCCCTAATGGGCTCTGCCTTCCATCTCTATCAGGAGGGCTGCTAACAACCCCTTAACAACAGCGATTACGATAAAATGGCAGGCAGCAGAAATGACTGGTGTCTCAGAACGTATTTCATTAAACAAACCAGTGTTATCTGGCTCCTAGCACCGAAGTGTCTAAACAGTGTTCATGAGACTTATCAATCAACTGTTGGTCCCTAGCTCAAGATCCTCAGAGCTCCACCGCCCTCATGCCCTTGGTTACTATAGCAACCTCAAAGCAGGAGTGGTAGCTGTAAACTTTAAAAAAAAAAAAAAAAAGACAGAGAAGAAAAGAAAAGACTTTCCCCAGCCAGGCATACTTCTCTCTTGATACTGAAGCTCTGCTTGGACTCCATGTGAGTCGGGGTATGGGGGGGTTTCTTGTCCTCTCTCCCCAGCTGTATGTCTGACTTGGAATCTATAGCAACTAAAATCAGACTATAAATCATAGTAATGGTTCTTTTTAGATAACTCTTTATTGGATCAATTCAGAACAGACAAGATGGCAAGTTATCTGAGGCCACTTACTCATAATAGTTGCGTCAGAAACATATGATGAGGGAGGAAGGAACCCAGGCAGCTGTGGTTGAAATTAATCTCTCTGATGATTGGCTGCCACACTTCAGTAATGTATTTCTTCTTGTAGCTAGCTCTCTCTGCCCTGTAGATGTAGCTCTTCAGCATCACTTCCCACTGGGGCCTTCAGTTCTCCAGGAACAACAGAACCTCACAATTTCTTGGGTATTCTGGCAGATCCACTGTTGTGGAGTTGTTGAGTCATGGAACAATGTAATTGGGCAGTCAGGAGTATTAAGCTATAGCATTCCAACTTGAGGCTCCAGTTTACTGACCTTTTCAATGATGCATATATATGTACTTATATACATATATAAATAATCTCAGATAGCTCAGGCTGGTCTTGGACTGTCTATATAGTTGAGAATGGTCTTGAGCTCCTAATACTCCTGCTTCTACTCTGACACAGCTATTTAAATCATCAGTTTCTTCATAAAAGAAGCAAAGAGAATATCAGTGTTTCCTCCTTGTTTTGCATCAGGAATAAATTACTAATACACATGAAGCTTCCAGTGAGTGTGTATACTTCATACTTTGGCATATACTTAAGTGCCCAAAGAATGCTTGCTAGTGCCTGAGGCATGTATGATGTAATAGGTAAGACGTAGATGTAGACCTCAGTGTTGTCTGTTACACTAAACCTTCAAATTCTCTGTATGTTTGAAAGTTTATAATAAAACTTGGAAGAAAGGAAAAAGCCAAAATGTCAATAGAATTTCCTATTGACAATTGACAAGTCTCACTTCTGTGTATTTATAGTGTACAGCATGATGTTGTTGAATCACATGCACATCTAGGAATGGAAAGACCAAGCTTATTAGTCTATGCATTATCTCACAAAGTTGTTCTCATCATGAATGCATGTTGACCCTAAACTTATAATCTTCCCACTTTAGCCTCCTAAGTAAGCACTGCCATTATCAGTACGTGCCATTATGCTTGGATGAGTTCAATTTTAGTTTCCATGGCTAATTAAAGGCACATGGTCTTGACATTCTTTGCCTGGCTTTTCATTTAATAAAATGCTCTTCATATTTAGTTGTGTTGTCACAAATGACAGAATTTCCTTCTTTTTAAATGGTGAATAATATTTCCTTACATACATATATACACCATATGTTCTGACTCCAGTTATCTGTGGTTGTTGGAGTTAGCTATTGTAAATCCTGACTTAGCAAATGTGGGAATGTAGGCATCTCCCTGACATATTTCTATTGCATATATACCCAGTTGGTTGCTGAAGTACCACACTGAAGGTTTCATCTAACAGGTCCCATGTTCTTTAGATGTTAAAATTACAGAGTATTCCAAGCTTCTCTGCACCAAGAAGCCACTATCCTAGCAGGAGAGACAGGAATAAATTTCAGGACTAATAACTATGGGAGAATCATCCCCATGTGGAAAGCATGGTCTCAGGCTCTGCCAGGAGTAATGTTCTCAGTCAGCGGTCTCATATATCTAATATAAGTCTGGAAAAAGAAGAACAGAAGAGAATGAGCTAGGGAGAAACATGGCTGGTAAGTGGAACTGTGTGTATGAATACACATGGCATGCCATGCTGAGAGACCCCAAAGAATCCTCTGCTCCCATCCCTGCCCAGTGAGACCCATCTCTCAGGGCTCAATGTGAATCTGTGCTAATAAAAAAATCATTCCCTCTTTGCTTTCTTCCATGCTAGGCTGAAGGGATTCAGAATTGAATTGTAACAGGTAACATGTTACTAGATATAACTTGCTGATTCAAATTTTGTAGCATATACTGTATTGTAGACATATTTCCATGAGGCAAAGGGGACATTTCTTGTACCATTGCACTCATGAGTTCCTATTTCATATTTCTGTGGCTCCCAGTAGTTTCCCCTCAGATTTGCATGTAGGAACTGAATCTCATGTGTGTGTGTGTGTGTGTGTGTGTGTGTGTGTGTGTGTGTGTGTGTGGTTTGGGGTCCAGCTTTGGGGAAGTGAAGTGACCCTGAGGATGAGTTTGTGTGTTTACAAAAGAGACTCCAGAGAGATCCCTCACTCCTCTTTCATGTGGGGAAGCATCAAGAAAACAACCTTTGTAAGATCTAGGTGGGCAGAAAATGGATCTGCAGGTACTCTAGCTTTGAATTTCTCAGCCTCCAAAACTATAAGAAATAAGTTTCAATTTTTTATTAGTCATCTGGTCGGGGGAAGTTTTCTACAGCAACCTGTACAAACTAAGACAGTTCAGATACATGTGTTTCTGTATTGAGAAGTGTGTGTGTGTGTGTGTGTGTGTGTGTGTGTGTGTGTGTGCAAAGCAGGACAACTGAATTCCTTCCCCCAAATGACTCCTGTGTTTGAAGGAACCCAGAACCAATCTTTAGACTTCTGATACCCAGTTCAGTTCACAACATTCCCCACTTGTACCACTGACTGGAGACTTGGTGAGTTGTTGAAAGAGACCATATAACTTGTCTTCCCCTGCCAGTGCCTACTTGTTTCTGATCCACCTATTCCTGAGTGTCATCATAACCTGGCAGGTTAGAGTTCTGATGGTCACTGCAGACAGAGAGACTGAGCTTCAGGGAGGTTATGGTCACATGCTTTGGACTAAGATCCAAGACTCTTGGACTCAGTTGTCATATGACACTCAGGGTTTCTTGCCCTTGGTGCAGTGTCAATAGAGACCCATGCATCATGACCAGCTGTCCTTTGAAAAATTCATACATATCTGTAATATATTTTGATCATATCTACCTCCAACTTGCCCTATGCCTCTCCAATATATCTCCCTTTGCCAGAACTTAATGTCCTGTCATGTACACACACATATACACACACACACACTTTTAAAGTGTCTTTAGCTCATCCATAGAAGAAACATCTATCACAACCCTTTCCTTCCTTGGGGCTCAGGGAACATCGCAGGAGAGGGGTGAGAACGAATGTAAGCATCAGAGGATGTGAAGAAGTGTGAAATACTGTCTTCTACATGTAACAATGACTGCTGAACTCACAAAAGCACAGCATCTGTGGTTGCCTATACAAGACTTGCACAAGACAACCAATAGCACTAATGGGTGAGGAAGGGTCCTGCGATACCACCCCTAGCTATGAGATGTTGGTAGTTATGGATGCTGAGGAGGAAGAGTCTCTTCAAAGGCCCTGCCTATCTCCAGACTGCTCTCCAGCTTTCATTGCCTTGCTCTGTGGATTTTAGGTCTGTTATTCTTTGTATTGGACTAACATTTTTACACTGATCCCTAAGAACTCTCTCCAGGTTGCCCCATTGACTCAACTTAAATGTCACCTGTATACATAGTTCTGGCCCAATTCCCGATAGGAAATAGCCGCTTATATGATGCCCAGAATGCCACCCGCTTGGTTGTTCCCAGGGTATGCACCATGAACCACAGCCCACTCCCATACCTACTGTCTGACCACCCCACTCACCACTGAAACTCAACTTCCAAACAGCAAGTACTCCCTGGCTTACTTACCTCCCTTGATTGGCTGAGTCAGAGTTGAAATCCAAACACTGAACAAGGCTGCTGTGTCAGGTTGGCTCACAGATTTTATCAAGCTGGAGAGACCTCTGGAATTCCCATCGCTATTATGGGTAAATAAAGCAAACAGGTCCATATTTGGCTCTCCCTGTCCACTTTCCTTCCAGCTTCTGAGAAACAGCATGAATAATATATTCTGAGTTTTTTTGATTGAACTGTCAGCATGATTTATCTTGTAGCATCTTCTCCCCTCTCCCTTCTGTAAACAATGTTTGTCTGCAGAGCTTTGTGCTAACATTCATCTTGATAATTTGCCTAAGGGGGTGGGAAGATGGTGATGCTATTACTTTTTTTAACTCCTATAATGGATTTGAAGGGGAAAAAAAATTCTCCTTCATGACGTTAGGACAAAAAAAGAAATCAAGGTCATACAGTGCATTGATTCCTTGCTGTTTTACAAACTGGCTCAGACTCGTTTCACAACTTGAGGATAATTCAAATTGGAAATCACCTCCTGTAAAACCATCAAATTAATGATATTCCCATTACACATACTGCACAACCATGTGAACAGTGAGCCTGGGCTACTGTTGCTAGAATTCTATAACACAGTAAATAATGCCCTAACAAGACAGTGATTGCTCTCTGCCTTTTGAGTTCCCTAGCTGTATCCTTTCAACAGGCCAGGAGGGGCCCCAGCGGTCCTTTGTAAACGGTACAAGGCAATCAGAATGATTATGGACCCCTGAATCTGGAAGATGATGCTTCACAGGTTCTGCCTTCCTGAATTATTGGAGTCTCTCTGGCATCTCTCTATAACTGCCACAGGGAAGGAGAGACATCGACGGTTGCTGACGGGCTTGCTAGAATCTGTGAAAATATGAGAGAGTGTGCATGTGTCTGTGAGGATGAAGCACAGCACATCTTCTCACCCTCTCACCCTCTTCCACCTGCTTTCTCGACACCCACAGCTTATCAATCAATTTTAGTCTCTAAAATATTGCTGTTTAGAATCAGATCCTTTTTCTTTATTCAGTCTGTGTCTCTAGCCTGAGCTCCCCAAGGCTCCTGCTGCCTAACCAATAGTGTGATGCTTGCAGTGTGTTAGAGTGGTCTTCTGAGCTTTAAACTGTAACAATGCCCAGACAACACCTCCAGTGTGCGGTTTAATTGGTTTGGGGCAAGGACCTGGCATTTTTAACCACTCCCTGGTGAATCTTTCATGCTACTAGAGTTTGTCTTTTCCTTGACTCCATATAGCACATGGATGGAGGGATGGATGCTGAGGCTTGTCTGAACCCTCTTTCCCACCCCACCCTGACACATTCTCACACCATGCCTAAAGACCAAGGACCCTTCTACTCCCTTCCAGTGGAATGCATGTGCTCTGCTGGGTGTCCTGGTTGCCTACTTCTGGAGTCCCAATTTTGTTTCACACATAGGTGACCCCAGCAGAACCTGCTGCCTATCTGGTTTGTGGATATCATGCTTGTTAGTGTCTCCATGCCTTAGTGGATGCTATTTATGAAACTCCAACACCTTCTTCCCAAATCTATATTCAGGGTCTATTAATTTTGCAAGCCTATCTTTAGGTTTTACTTTTTTAAAATTTCCTACTGTACTCCCCTCCTCTGTGCGATTGTGATTTTTATTGTGTATCAACCATAGGAGTGTGATGTGTAACTGACTTACCTTTTCCTCAGTCATCCTGTTAGATCTTGAGGGGCTTGAAGGCAAAGATTGTACACTATTTATCTGTAACAGCCCAGGGCTGAACAATGTGATAAGCACACAGTAAATGCTCAAAAAGTGTACACTACTGTGTACATTCCAAATGCAAACCCCAGAAAGTGCTGGTCCTTTGTTCAAGTGTGATTTCATTTATATGTCCTCAAGTATGTAAACATGTACAAACCGAGAGTGTGTAAATAATGTTGCTGAATTAGTGTACTGCTCTGAAATGAAAGAACAGAAAGTGTGTGGTAGTGCATTCTAGCCAGGGTAGCCTCCTTGATAAAGTCCAGGTTAATGAGAGACCCTATCCCGAATAAAAGGTAGGAAGCACTTGAAGAACAACATCATGGGTATGGTCTATGTTCTTCCATATGCCATTGCTTGCATGTGTACACACTTGCACACACGTGAATACACATACACACATGGAAGACAATGAGGCATCAGCCTGAGCTACAAAGCAAGACCTTGTCTCAAAACAAAACAATTTTGGCAGTATCACCCTGAAGTCTACTTCCTACAAGTCATGTGATATTGGACAAGGTACCTAATATCTCTGAGCCTGAATTTTCTCATCTGTGTTATAACCATTAATCATAAGATTAGAAGATAGAATGGTAATTAGGTCCTTACCAATGAAGCAGGCATCATAGGACAAGCAAATGCTTAGCAGTTGTTAATAAGGGGGCTGGGCTGGAAAGATTTCTTAGTCAAGAGAAGGGGAGAATGCACCCTTCCTCCCACCACAACCCTCCTCATAGACTGCATGAGTAGAGATCACCACTGGGTACTATTTTGTGCAGCACAGTGTATCACATATGGCTGAATGTCTAGGACAACCTTAATATAAGGTGTTGCTTTTATCTCTTTCTAGCATCAAAGACTCAGGAGTCTGGATAACTCAGGGAGACACAGAGGGGACCCCTGAGCTTCTACACTGGTTGAGGGTTCTGTCCCTAGAGCTCGTCACACTGTGGGTCCTTCAGCCTGGTTCCTCTGAGGATCTGTGAGATTTTTGGTTAGCCCAGTAGGCTCTGGAAGGATCTTCTAGGTGGCTGTCAGTAGGCTATGAATGAATCATTTATTGGACCTGCCTCCCCTCCTCATGTCCAACCTTGAGAAGAGACCTGGGACCATCTGCAAACATGATGGCAGCTTGACAATCCTACTTGTTGGTAATTAGGGCATGGTAATGTGCCCTGCTGGCAATTAGTGTGCTAATGTAGCGTGGACTGCATCACTTAGAGTGATCGAAAGGTATGGCAAGCTCAAAACATTAATGTCAGAGTCAGAAGCTTCTGGGAGGTGATGTCAAGGGGAAAAGGGGAAGACTGGAGTTCTGGAATTGGGGCTCTGGAAATTGTGGCTTGGCTGGGCTACTCTTTAAGCCATGTGGTCCTGGATAAGTCATCCACAATCTCTGGACTTCAAGTGTGAAAATATGGGATTTGTTTCTTGGGTGTAAAGAGAAAAAAAAGAAAAAAGAAGACTGTGGTCATGGAGGCTTTCGATGAAATAGGGATGAAGCTTATTCAACCCCTGTGCCTCCTGTATGGGACCCCAGTGAGTGTGATCTTTAACCAAACAGGTTCAGCTGTGCTGTGGGAATGGACCAACATAGAACTTAGTGGTTTAGCTACATAAAGGTACATGTATCATTCAGAGAAGCCCCAAAGCTTTATATGTGGCCTTCAAGTGTGACCCTGAAACCCAAGGAGCTAGAATAGAGAATAATGTAACAGCCAGCTTGCAGCTACAGTGGAAGACACTGTAGGAGAATCTGACTTTGGCTCATAAATGCTTCAGCCCCAAAGTCACATGAAAGATTTCAACTCATATCTCACCAGCTGGTGCTGGTTCTGTGGCCCTACTACATACAGTCCCCTATGCAAGGATGGGGACTGTAGGTGGTATGCCAACACTGAGGAAAGTCACTTGAAAGGGAGAGAGATTTATCCTGGATCATAGCATCTGAGGTAAATAGGTGGCCACTTGGCTCCACTATTTCTGGGTCTGTGATGAAAAAGATACCATGGTGGAAAATACATCATGCAGTTTAGCTGCTTACCATATGGCAACCAGGGAGCAAAGAGAGCAGGAAGGGGGATGGATGGAGACAAATATGTGATTCAAGGGCACACCCTGTAATCAACATCTTCCCACCGTCTACACTTTCCATCACCTTCCTGTTGAGCTATGACTCCATCAATTATTTAGTCTATTGATGAGACCACAGTCCTCATGACCTAATCACCTCCCAAATACCATCTCTAAACAATGCAGCATTGGAGTCTGTAATAGCTCTATTTGTGTGTGTGTGTGTGTGTGTGTGTGTGTGTTCATTCTACCCATTCTATCCTTCTAGAGAACCCTGATTAATGCAAAGACCACAGTTTCAATCCTCAGTTCATGAAAATTTGCAGGGAGCCTCAGATTCATACCACAACCTTAGTGAATCTCAAAGCTGAGAATGTACTGAGCAAAGGGAGGAAGGAGCTTCCCTAAGGCCTGGGTTCTCCTTTACAAACAATTCCACTGCTTCTTCCTCTCTCCTGCCAATCATCCTTGTTATTCTCACAAAGGCACTGAGCTTTGGAATGTTTCTGTGTTGGCATACAGATTTACTCTACTGGGAATTTGATGAACTAGAATTTCATCCAGAATCTTGGACCAGGGCTCTGGATCTTATACCCTCAGCATACTATTTAATGAAACTACAGAGACCTCCCTGTCTCTGGGATCCCAGGCCATCTCTGAAGCACTGAGCCTTAGTGTCCTCAAAGGAAATTCTTTGCTAGAATACTACTACTACTACTACTACTACTACTACTAAAAAAACATTGGGCTGGAGAGATGGCTCAGCAGTTAAGAGCACTGACTGTTCTTCTGGAGGATCTGAGTTTGATTCTCAGCATTCACATGCAGCCCACAACTGTCTGTAATTCCAAGATCTGACACCCATACACAGTTATGCATGCAGGCAAAACACCAATTCACATAAAATAAAAATAAATATTTTAAAAACAAAAAAATCCCATGAAATTAGCCTGGTAGACCAAGTTAGCCAACACTGTTACTAGATTCCACTGTCAGAATTCAATAGGCTGTCAGGGTCCAGCTGTGCTATTCCTAGGCATTCACCTAAAAGCCTCTAAGTCAGCATTTTGCAAAAATATATGCTCCCCTATGTTTATTACTGCTTCTTCATAATTACCAAGATATGAGACCAGCCTGGATGTTCATAAGATGATAAAATACTAAAGAAAATATGGCACAGTGGACTACTATTCAGCCACAAAGAACAAAATCATGTCATTTGCAAGAAGATAGATGGAACTGGAGAGCATTATATTAAGCAAAATACTCCAAACTTACAAAAACAAATATTACATTCCCTGTGACATAAAAGTAGGAGCAGGGCTGTTTGGGCAGATGAAAGAAATAGAACAGGGTATGAAAGAGGGTAATGGGAGATGAATGATGTTACAGTCTCATAGCTGCACACAGGAGGTTAAAACTCGGGGTGGAAAGAGGTAGTGTGACTCCCCAGTGTAGGCTCTGGAGAGACGAGAAAGAAGTACAGCAAACCTTGGATGCTTGATCTTTGGAAGGTTATACTCTTTAGTACCAAGTGCTGGTGTCCAAGGGGTGTACCACATGCAGAGGATGTAGGGAGCAAACGGCTTTGGAGAAAGCATTTGACAGCACCATGGTCCATAGCAATCCTTATCAAAGCAGCGGCCTCAGTGGAGTTGAGTGGGAAAAGCAGACACAAATATGTGGCAACATGGACAGAAGTAGAAAAGGCTTCCTGAGAGTTTGGCAGGGTCTTGAGCCTTGAAATATATTTGGATCTGGAAGAGGAAGTAAGTGCTTAATTTTGTTGATTGAGGATTTTTTTTTTTTTTTTTTTGGCTTAGCTAGTTTAATTCTTAGTTACTTCCTGCTCATTAGTTTGATTGCTGCTAAGGGAACAGCAATGGGTTTTGTCATTGGTTATTTTAAGTGGTAATTTGTGGAGGTCAGTCTGCTGAAAAGAATCTACATGTATCATGGTGTCCACCAGGGACTGCTGTGAGGGTAGTCATTTGGAGGGTGCTTCAGCCTACTGCTCCAAGCCATTAGCACACACAATTAAATGCTGGTTATGACACATCCATTCCTCCTTTTTAATCTATTTTAGTGCTGTGCTTGGGATCAGGGACTAGGAAACCCAATCGTGCCATATACCAGCCATGTAAGCAGGCCCTCTTACCTTTCCCTGTCTATCAATTTTCTGGTTCAGTCATGGATGATTGTAGACTCTGATGCAAAGGGGTTAATGCAGGTATGTGATGAATTCATACATATGCCAAGACTAGAAAGATACCTGGGACACAGCAGGCACTCCATGAGATGTCATTTTGTAAATGCAGGTAGAAAGGCTCCATGTACCAACATTTGTTGGTGCCAATAAAGATACAAAAATGCATAAACAAACATGAACTCTGCTTCCATGGAGCTTTGTATATTAATGATGTGACAGAGAACTACAGGGACAATTCTAGTACATTGCTGAGAGGATACAGGAAGGACAGATGGGTCACTTTTAAAAAGTGCATGTGAAGCTGGGCATGGTGGTACACACCTTTAATTCCAGCACACAGTAAACAGAGGCAAGTGGATCTCGGTAAGCTCAAAGCCAGCCTGGTCTACAGAGTGAGTTCCAGGACAGCCAGGATAATACAGAGAAATCTTATCTAGAAAACCAAATGGAGGGAGTGGGGGAGGGAGAGAGAGAGAGAGAGAGAGAGAGAGAGAGAGAGAGAGAGAGAGAGAAAGAGAGAGAGAGATCTGTTGTTTATAAGCAAATTCTGATTGTTTTTATTATTTTTTTATTCTATGTGTCTTTTAAATCATGTAATTTGGTCCCCTTCATTTCCCCATCTCTTTGCATCTGTCTTCTGCCCCTGCACTCCCTCCAAATAATATATAATTTAAGAGAATAATAATAATAATAATTAAATTAAAAAGGGGGAAGCATAAAAATCTCATTATGGAGGCTGTAGTGTGACAGTGAATCATGCAGTAAACCATTGGTCCATACATCTGTACTTGCAAGTGTTCATTGCAAAGAGTCATTCATTGGTCTGGTTCAAGGTCTCTGACTTCTACTTCAATGCTGGGACTTCGCTAGAATTCCTCCTGGATATCCTGTTATTTCTCTGTGCTTTGGAGATCCTGCAGCTTTGGGGTGGAAGACAGAGTAAGCAAAGTCACAATCTTGGGCCTGGGCCTGGTCCTGGGCAGCTGTAGGGCTGGTCTGCCAGATGTGAAATGGAGACAACCCTCCCATGCTTCCAACTTTGGGGCTGGCTCACCCGCATCTGTGCTAACAGGGTTGGCTCTATTGTGCTACCCTGGTGATGTACAGGGCCTGCTCTACAGAGTGTCTTGAGTTGTGGGAAGCAGGAGCAGTTCTTCTGCTCTTATGACTCAGGTCAACTCTCCCCCTTGTGTTAGATGTTGATGGTCAGGGAGATGGAGAAGGGCATCTTTCCTCAGCCCTTGCAACCAAGTGGGAAATGAGGAGGAGGGTTGGGTCTCCCACAGTCACAGTATCAGGAACGACTCACCTGTGCTCTCAACAGGGTGATATCTGCTGTGCTGCCCAGACAAAGTGCAGGCCAAGCTTCTTTGTTTTGTCACTGGTGAAGGGGTCAGCTTCCTCACAATCTCATCCCACTCCGGTCCTCTCTTCATATCTGCCTCTGTCACAGAACCTGATTCACTAAATCATTCTCTCTCTCTCTCTCTCTCTCTCTCTCTCTCTCTCTCCCACAAACCACCATACCATACCTCTGTTCACACTATTAATGCCCAATGCCCAGTTGACTGGTGCCAAGTGGCCTGTGTTTTCTTCTTGGAGTCTGGTGTGGATAGTCCTAGGCCTGAGTGTGGGTCTCCTTTTCCCACTCAGGTTACCCTGGCAGTGTGCTGGGCCATGCTTCCTCACCACAAAGAGACCATTATAGTGCTCAACAGCCTGGTACATTTGTCAGTGTGGCTGGGGTGGGGAGTTTCTCTGTTGTTTTTTGTTTGCCTGATTGTTTTACAAAGAGAGAAAAAAGAAAGAATATAGAGGTGGATTGGAGGATCTTGGAGAGGCTGGGGGAGAAAAAACTGTGATGAAGAAGTGCATTTATTTATGTGTGTGTATGCACACATACTCAAATCTGCCAAGACTCACAGGTACAGGTCAAAGGACAACTTTTGGGAGTCAGTTCCAACATGTAGGTCCTGGGGATCAACACAAGTTGTCAGACTTAGGAGAAAGTATCTTTACCCACTGAACCCTGTACCTTTTTTTTTTTTAACATGTATTATAAAGACACATTAGATCTCCACACTACAGAAAGGAATCTGTACATACATGTCTGTAGTGTAATACAGAACATTGCTCAGTTTGCTTGTTCTAAACTGACACCTTCCCTAGCCAGCTCTGACCAAATGCACAGTCCCTAAGTGCCTGACCCCAGATGTCCAGAAAGATATCAGTGGAGAAGTATAGGCGTGAGTAAGGAGACAAGCCTGAATCTGACACCTGATTGAAACAGCAAGGCTGAGCTCTGGGGTCACTAAGTAGCTTTGAAAATGATTTATGTTTGTTTGCCTATGAATATGTGTGCATGCACATGCATTTAAGAGTGCATGTGCATATATGTATTTAGATGTCAGAGATCAGCCTTAGGTATCTTTCCTCAGGAGCCCTTACTTTGATGTGGGTTGTGGGTTTTTGGGACAATGTCTCCCACTAGCCTGGGCCTCACCAATTTGCCTAGACTGACTGGCCAGATAGTCTCAGTGATCCCTTGACTCCATCTCCTCGGCCCTGGGGTTATAAGCAAGTGCTACCCTGCCCAGCCTTTCTGTGTAGTTTCTGGGGATCAAACTCAGGTATTCCTGCTGAATATGCACTGTACTGAGTCTTCTCCTTAACCCAAATAATTGCCTTGCTTTGCATCCTGTATAACTGTTGGAGATAACGTAGTATCCCTTTTGCAGGTGATTCCCTCCATCTTCTCAGATCACCAACTCCAAATAAAGCATACCCTAAGAGTTAATTTCTGTCTCCACTCACTAGCATTTGTATTGACTGACACATGACACATGAACCCCTAGAATTCTAGTCACTCTGTGACATGTGTTAAGGTGGGAATGACACAGGGTACTAGAGGCCTCAAGGGGATTTCAGCAGAAAAACAAAAAACAAAAAACAAAAAACAATCCATTAAGAAGGTGGAATTCAAAGTGTGGGCATGAGTTGAGGGAAACTGCTTTGAACTAGGGAAGAAAAAGAGCCACTCATCCTTACCTGCTCCTCAGTTTACTCCCCACTGGCAGAGAGATCTTTGTATAGATACAAACTGAGCCTCCTTAGTGAACAGAAGTTGCTTTTCCTGTGCTGTGTGGCGAAGGCAGAACACTCATAGCTTTGGCCTTGGGGTTCTGTACCTGCTTTGCACCTCTGTCTGGTATATAGTCTCATTTGTTCTTTCTGTTCTAGAAAATTCTGGCCATTTTTTTTGTTCTTAAATAACTTTCCCTTCTTCCTTTCTTAGCTGTTATTCTATGACTATAAAGAGACACAATGACCAAGGCAACTTATAAAGGAAAGTGTTTAATAAGTGTCTACTTACTGTTTCAAAGGGTTAATGCATTATTATCATTGTTCAGAGCAAGGAAGTACAGACTGGCATGGTGCTGAAAAGGTTATCCAAATGCTTTTCATCCTGGTCTACAGGCAGCAGGCAGAGAGAAAGACTGGGCCTGGTGTGGGCTTTGGAAACTCTGAAACACGAATTTAGTGATCCAACGTTTCAAACAAATTCATAAGCCTTAATCCTTCGAATTCTTCTCCAACAGTTTACCACCTGTGATTGAGCACTCAAATGTATGAGAGGTTTACATTCTCATATACAGGCAGGTGGGGGGGGGGGAGAGAGAGAGAGAGAGAGAGAAGAGAGAGAGAGAGAGAGAGAGAGAGAGAGAGAGAGAGAGACTTGAAACTTCAAAGTCCACCTTTTTCAGCAAAGCCACTCCCACTCAAACAAAGCCACACCCACCCAAACAAAGCCCCACCCACTCAAACAAAGCCACACCTACTCAAACAAAGCCGCATCTCCTAATTCTTCTCAAACGCTGATTGACCAGAAGCTAAACAGGAAGTAGAGGCAAGGCAACCAGACTAGAAAAATTCTTGAAAGTAGAAGAGCAGAGGGTAAAAGTCAGCCTGACACAGAGGAAGCAAAATGAGATGCAATGAGAAAACGTACCAAGCCACATGGCTAAGCATAGATAAGAATAATGGGCTAACTTAAAGTATAAAAGTTGCAAGTGATAAGCTTAAGCCATAGGCCAAATAGCTTGCAATTAATATAAGCCTTTGTGTGATTAATTGTGACTAAGCACCTGCAGGACTGTGAGTCTGGACCTTGGGGCTAGGCCTGGCCAGGAACTTCTGACTACCATACATTGGCACAGCTACAGCCCAGTGTGTGTTGGAAGAAAAAAGAATGGATCCTTGAAGGCAGTGCGACCCCATCTTGCAAATGCAACAAGCAAAAGGCCTCCAGAACAGATGAATCTATAGTGAGCACAGCTTCTGTGTTCATGGTATAAGTGAAAGTATGGCCAAGATGGATCAGAGTCTTGCCAACAAGCCAAGAGTCTCAAATGTCAAGTTCTGAGGCTTGAGTACAAATGTCTGAATGAATGTGGTTAGAAGAATGCAAGGCACAACACTGTCTGATTCCTTAATGTCCCGTTTTAAACATGTAGATCCTTTTTACATGTTCTCACAAGAAACTGTCAGGAGAACCTGCAATGAGAAACTGAAATATTGAAAGTGGAGAGATATGACTCAGTTCATATGGTGATTGAAGTCCTGGGTTCAAGTCCTAGAACCATATAAAACTAGGCATGGTGATAACCATCTGTAATCTTAGTACTCAGGAGGTAAAAAAAAGGAAGATCAGAAGTTTACTTGCATTCCATACCACAAGGCAAGTTCAAGACTAGCATGGAATACACAAAACCGTCTCTCAAATGGGTGTGTGTATGTACTTGCATATATATGCAATATATTATTTATATATATGGATAAAAATTTTCTACTTTGGTATCAAGAGTGTTTATAGAGCTTGCTATAGTTGTCCAAGTAGCTAGATGACTCCTAGTGGAAAAAATATGAGTAGTTTTGGTTTAAAGAACTCCAGTAATTTCCACAGCTTTCCCTGTAGACTTGGACCCATGTAAGCAGAGACAGTGGCAGCTATAGTGAGGTTGTTAGCATGATTAGACAGGAAGTATTTAGAACAGGTGCCATGGGCAGCATGACAGAGCTGCTCAACATACTGCCATTTCTCATGTCCTCATTGTATGTGGATGGCTTCAGTATCTTGCCACACCTCAATGCTGCACAGTGGAAATTATCTTGGAGAAAAGCAGAACTAACAAGAGCTATTTCCAAAGACTCAAGTAGGAAATACTTTCCAGATATGTTCATGGGATGCCCTGTGCTCAGATGAGAATCACAATCATGAGTAGAGACAAGATTCTGGCCTCACAGAGTTGGGATTTGTAAAGGATCTTTTTACCAGTTACAAAGCAAATGAGGAAATCTATCTCTAGAAGCTTCAGAAAAGATTCAGCAGATGCTTTTTTTTCTTCAAAGCATTTTCTGTAGTCCAGGTGCCCCAGTGAAGGTTGAGGGCAGAATAGTTTCTTGCTCATAACCCTCTGATGAGCTCTGAGAATCTGCTTTGACTGTCACTCATGGCCCAGAGGCATCTCTAACTAAGGCAGAATGTTGCACCAGAATGTAGATTTAAATAAATGTTTAAAAGGATGGCTTTGTGGTCATGAACACAGTCGCTGAAACCACCTGCAAGAGGACGGGAATGCACACAGGCAATTGGGGAAGGGAATATGAGCACATACTTTGTATACTTGAAGAATTTATCAAAAACAAAACAAAAATGCCAGTCACTATGAGCTCATTGGTGCTTTCTTTCATTCCTTATTCTGTGTTCATTAGTTTTACTTAATCTGTGACAGAAATATGTTCCTGTGTTGTTAATGTTTTGTGTACATCATTCTTAATGACTGCATAATGTTCCATATAATGAATGAATGACTCAACCAGTCATCTATCATTATACATTTGTGCATAAAGAATCTTCCACCACTACCTTGCCATGCTTTGGAATGTCTGTTTAAGGCAGCCTCAGAGCTGTGGCATCTGGAGGAACAGCTATGTGGAGACATTTAAAGCTCTTCAAACATCCCACTCAGCTGCTTTCAGTTTAACTTATTCATCTATTATGTATATTGTATACAGAAGAGGGTACCAGATGTCATCATAGATGGTTGTGAGCCACCATGTGGTTGCTGGGAATCGAACTCAGGACCTCGGGAAGAACAGCCAGTGCTCTTAACCTCTGAGCCATCTCTCCAGCCCCCTGCTTGTGTTCTTATGAAATGTCTTATGGTGTCCCTTTGAGAAGAGAGAGGAGACTGATAATTCTGCCAAGAAGACGTGGAGTTAAGGTTGAATGACTCCCCATAGTCAGTTTGGAATGCTAAATATTAATGTGCCTCTTTAGCTTGGGTGGCACATTATATATAGTTCATCTGAATATAAATAGACAAGATTGTGACATTACATTATTCATGATGAACCAAGTGTCCATGGTCTGAATGGCACACTGCTCAGCTATGCAGTTTTCTCACTAATTAATCAGCAGTTAGGAAATAAGCTGTGTTTCTCAGGAAGAGGGATCGAGAGGGCTTGATGTTTATTGAGCATTTATTATGTGCTGAGATTTAATATAAATCATTTTATTTAGTAAGCAGCCTGGAGCTCAATAAAGGATTCACTGTAGACTCACACAGGCTACAGGTATGTCACCCACCTTCACCTTGTGGCCTCACCTGGTTGGCAATGCTCAATTGTTTGTGAGCTGTAATGTGGTGTTGCTGGGAGGGCATTAGGAAGGTGGGTCAGTTATAGTCAGGAAATGAGGAGCTAGAGGAGGAAGAGACAGGCCATGCACTTGGCTCAGAGCAGAGATTCTGGTGGCCATTTGTAATTCACTTCTTTTTTTTTCTTTTATTCCTGTGTGAGAGCTCAATCATTTCTAATTAGTGCATCTCTCTCTCTCTCTCTCTCTCTCTCTCTCTCTCTCTCTCTCTCTGTGTGTGTGTAAGTGTGAAAGTGTGTGCATTGTGTGTGGAGACCAGAGTATCTTCCTTAATTTCCATATAGGTTAATTTTTAAGACAGGATCTCTTCACTGAAGCTCAAGCTTCCCAATTCAGCTAGACAGGTCGTCAGCAAGTTCCAGGGCTCCTCCTGTCCTCCCCTCCACAGAAATTTTATAGATATAATGTATATATATATATAATATATATATATGCATGCCACCATCCTGGCTTTTCCCATGAGTGCTGGACATCTGAACTCTGGCTCTTATGCTTCCTTGGCAAGTACTTTATCAAACTAAACAATGTCCTCATCCCTAGTTTTTATTTGAATATAGCCCATGATGCATCAAAGACCTCTGAACCATTTTTGACAAGAGGCATAATGAACTCTGTTACCTGGCTTAATTACTGCTTCACAAACACTGAATGGAACCTTCCAAGAGCTCAAGAAACACAGTGATATTATGCCATGAACGTAAGCATCTGTTATCCTTAACAACTCAGTAGTATCTTGATAAATAGGTAAATGGCCCTTGCTCATATGTGCACATATAGGAGTCTATGGAAATCTATGCATTCTTGTATTTTATTAAAAATTACACACAATTTATAAATACATTGCTAGAGTCTCCTGAGCGCCCCGCCTTGTGTTTGAGAATTGATAAGCCTATTTTTGAGCAGTGTCTTAGTTAACTTTCTATTTCTAAAAGCATCTTGAGAAGGAAATGATTTATTTCAGCTTATAGTTAGAGTCCATCACAAAGGGAAGTCATGGAAGAAATTCAAGGCAGGAGCCCAAAGTCAGGAACTCAAGCAGAGACCATGAAGCAATGCTGCCTACTCATTTTCTCTCCATGACTTTTCAGTCTACTTTCTTATATACTCAGGAAGTGCTTGGCCAGGGGAAGAACCACCAACAGTGAGCTGGACCCATCTACAGTAGTCAACAAGCAAATGTCTCTCACGTTTGCATACACATCTCTCTGGTGGGAACAGTTTCTCAGTTGAGGTTTTCTCTTCCCTCTTCTGGCTGGTGTCAGATTGACAAGAATCCAACCACCACAGATCTTGCGCAAATACCTGTAGCCGCTGTGGGTTCATGACTCAAAGGTTGTGTCTTACTAGAAAATGGTCCTTACAGGCTCCAATGAACAGCTCCAAACCAGCAGTCACACTGATGAACCTGGTTAAACTGAAAAGGTCATGAATCTAGGGAAAAAATCAAAACAAAATCATGTCATGAGTCTAGGAAAGGGATTTATAGGGAGGAGGAAGTTTTGATAGGAAAGAGAGAAAATAGAGTGAGAGGAAGAGATTAATCAAAGGTGTCATTTAAATGAATATGATCTCCAAAGAACAAACCTAATTTTAAAATGTTAAACTAGAATTTACACACAGGGTCATCACTGCTTTTGATTAGTTTATAGGCAGGTGGGTGTTCCAACAGGCTGAGTTAGAGAGAGTGAGTGTGGTAGCCTGTGCTGGACGGGAAGTGGCCATGAGCCACCTTTCCTTAATAACATGTCCATGACTCAAGAATCTTAGCATAGAGCACATACTTTTGCCTTCTTTGTACCCACCAGCTTTCCCTTAAGGAAGAAGAAGTAAATAAAAGGGATGTGTCTGTCAAACCACCTGGAAACCATAGGCATGTGCTTCTGCAGTGAGAGACCAGACAGATAGCAGAAGTGGGTGAGTCTAAAAGGCCCAGGTCTCAGGGCATTGTTGAAATTGAGAGAGTGAATAATTATTCCTCTGTGAGATTCTCACTGTTTTAAGCTTCTGGTACTTTTTAGAAAGTCTGAGTGTTTAATCAGCCCGGATAGGACCTCCCATTTCATGTATGGACAGAGGTGAGGAGTCTTAAAATGGTGGTCAATATAAGACAGACTCCTTTCTTGAATCTTCCAGGAGAAGGCGATGCTGAGCTCAGGAACCTTCCAATCTTCTGCTGGAGAGTGTCTGACCTATGATATCTTATTGACTAATCTTTCTGATATTACTATTACTGCTGTCATGGGGGAAAGGAAGGCAGAGAAATGCCCAGGTGCTTCAACCACCCTCCTTCTGTTTTCATATGTGGTGAGTGAAGATTGGTGTCTCATGATGAGCACTGTAGCAATGAGAGAGAGAAAGAGAGGAGGAGGAGGAGGAAGAGAGAGAGAGAGAGAGAGAGAGAGAGAGAGAGAGAGAGAGAGAGAGAGAGAGAGAGAGAAGAGGAAGGGAGGGAGAAAGGAAAGCAGACAGTGAGAATGGTCTCCAAATTCTTTGAAAGCTACAAAATGCTGTTTATAAAAGGGACTATCGCCACAGTTTAGCTGATCACCCGAGTGAGAAACATTACCAACATTTAATAGCAGAATGTGAAATGTGTGCACAGTAGCCACAGAGTGCGTCAAACCTGTGCATTTCTGTTAGAAATCAGTCATTAATCTAGTTCCGCCTCATACCAATGGAAAGACCAGCTAACGCCATCACTTCTCCCAGGTCTCCCAGTTCTAAATCAATATTTTATGAGATTATCAGGAAGTGAAATACATGAGCTTAATTCTTAATGCTGAGAATTTTTTTCTTTATTATGAATAAAGTCATATTTTTTTTATCCATGTATATCCTTGTTCAAACTCCCTTCCCCCTCCGGCCCCTTCCAGTCACTCTCTCTTCTCCACATCACTTTATCTCCTCCCCAGCAAGGGTAGCATAAGGTTCTATCTTGTCTTCAGACTGTGACCTGGATTTTTCCAGTAGAATGATGCTTTCTTACCTTTCCATTGTTTAAGTCAGACACTCTGCACTGTTTAGCTCTCATTTCTTGACTAAGAATATGGTACATCACTACCAAGTTGTTCAGGAAAAATTAATTTGCTCCTTTGCTCTAAGAGCAAATGCCATGTACTATCTGTGCCTCACCTTTGCTTGAGCTCCAGAAAAACTTTTAATATCTATTATAGAAATCAGCTCATCCTAGGATCCTGGGGACAGCTGGGTTCTTTTCCTAGATCTGTGTCCTTGGCTTTGTTTAGCTTTATTTGTGCTATGTCTCAAGAGTCTGCAGGAACTTCATAGAGCCTGTGATACTAACTTTACTTAATTTCAGCAAACCATTTAAACTTAATGACTATAATCAGCAATGCTTCCTGCCCCTATAGAATTAGAATTATGCAATGAGAATCAGTCTAAATACTGATCTGAGAGCATATTAAAACATATAAGATTTAAAATCAGGTACCTTAGATTTTAATATTGGTACTAAACTGTACATATTGGTTGTATACCTTTACAAGAATTCCCCACCTGCCTGAAACTTTGTGTTGTCACCTTCAAATCAAGTATAATGACTCCTAAACTGAATATGGGGTTAAAGATGATCATTTATAAACACACTTTGCCACTGGTGCTCATCTGACAGTAACTCTACTTTAGGGAATCTAGTAATTGGTTTTCAAAATTGGAGGCTAGGAAGACCAACTTGGACATCAGCACAATGGGGAGACAGAGATCTGCTAGGCACTAATTCACTGAATTTAGAAGCCTCAGAACAAAGGGAACCACACAACCCTAGTCTGAGGCTAAATGCAGGGGGACTCCCTGGTGAATCCCTAGAGTGAATCTATATTGAAAGGCTGTAGAAGCTGGAGTTTGATGTACTGGGGCAATGGTGAAATAGTTAGCACATTCCCATCCTCACTGAGGAGCTTACTTATACTGGCTGGCTTCCTCCTCCTGTTTTTATTCTATCTGAGCCATCCATCCATCCATCCATGCATCCATCCATGCATCCATCCATGCATCCATCCATCCATCCATCCACCAATCCATCCATTCATCCATCTATACATCCATCCATCTATACATCCACCCATCCATCCATCTATCCATCCACCTATCCATCCATCCATCCATCTATACATCCATCCATCCATCCATCCATCTATACATCTACCCATCCACCCATTTATCCATCTAAGATTATAGATACATTTCACAATAACTTTCAGATATCAGTATATGTATCATTAACTACAATTCAGAATTTTTTTACTTTTAAATTAATTTTTATCATTTTCTCCACTTCTCTTTCATCTGCCCCTTCTCTTACTGGAACCCTCCTTCTCAACAAGTCCCCTTTCCATTTTCACGTCTTCCCTTTATGTGTGGACATGCGGAGCCATGGGTGGGAGGTGATTTGCTGAGGTAAGGACATTTATCAGTGTCTACACCACAATACTGAAAAGTGACATCCCTTCCCCAACAACCATCACTTGCCAGCAGTCTCTCACTTCCATGGGCTTCTTTCCATTCATGATAACATTTTAAGGGGCCCAGTCTTGTGCAGGTGAACTTAACTTCAGTGTGTTCATGAGTGTACTGTCTATGTCGTGTTTAGAAAAATGCCTTTTTGCTGCTCATTTCCCCATCTTCTGTCTCATATTTTTCTGTTTCCTCCTCCATAGTCTTTCTTGAGCCTTGGAAGAGGTGATACAGATGTTATATTTAGAGTCAACAATCCAGAAATTTAAAATATAATTTACAAACAATAAAACTGATAATTCTTTTGATACAATATAATATTTTTATTATTTGAGCATTTCACATAATGCACCCCAATCATACTCATTACCCAGTTCTCCCAAATCCACTCCCATTCTTGTCCCCCTCCAATAAAGAAGAAAAAATTTACCAAGTCTCATTTGTGTTGTCCATATACTCATTGGCACATGCTCAAACTTCCAATGACCAGCTCCTCAAAGAAAACTGAGCCCTCACCTCTGCCAGAAGCCAGAAATAATGTAAACAGCTACACTTCAGCATCCTTGTTATAATTTTAAGAGCTCTATTTAATGACTTCCTGTCCAGAATGGTTTTTGTGGGGGAGGGGGAGGGAAGAAGGGAGGGGAGATTGTCACAGAAACCTTCTATGTCTCTCATTCTTAATTATAAGTCTGCAGTCATCCATGCCATTACAAAAGAAGCTTCTTTGCCCTTTATGGCCAGTGGCAGCATGGATCATAAATTCCACATGGTCTCCGGTGACAGCATGGATCAAAGATATCCTCATGACCTCTGGACACAATCTGGACCACAGATCTCAAGATTTTCTCCAGTGGCAATACAGACCATGGACATCAACATGGCCCTTGGCTGCAGCACAGACCATGGACACCATCATGGACTTTTGTGGTAGTACAGTCTATGAAAATCAACATGGTCCTTGACTACAACATGGATCATGGAAACCATCATGGCCCTCAGCAGCAGCACAGGCCATGGACATCAACATGGCCTCTGAGGCACCATGGACAATGGACCTCAACATGATCTCCAGTGGCAGCACAGACCATGGACATCAACACAGTCCTCGGCTGCAGAATAGACCATGAAATGAAAAATTCTTAAATGTAGGATTGAATGAGTTTTGACTAATGAAGATCTATGTAACCTAAGCACCTGCCATACCTATGGACATGACAGTCACCGTATACACTCCCATAAACCATTCCCTGTTAATCTACAATTCTGAAGATGCCTCAGTCATTCAGATTCCTTTGTTATCGCAGCTTGATTTTACCTGTTTGATGTTCACAGAATCCTGTTAACACATACTCCTGTGTCATGACTCCTGTTAGCACCTGAGATTGAGTCTATTGAGGCAGAGACCTGCAGTTTGTTTCTTTGCTTATTGATCAGTCCTCCATTGAATGAAGATGCTCTAGTCTATTCATTGATTCTCACATTCTTAGGTGTTTGTGCCAGCTTTGGCTGTTATGAATAGGACTGCTACTGACTATGTGGTACACATCTTCTGTTAAGGCTCAATTCACTTTTTAACGACATTTCTTATGAGTGGAAGGCCCAGTTTGAAGAATAGAAGTAGGCTTAGTTTCATAAGGAACTGTCAGAACCATTTACTTCATTTTATACTTAAAACGAAAATGTATGATCTTCACACTTCTTTTGCATTTTTTGCAAATTATTGTGGTGTTTGTCTTTTTAAAATATTATTTTAATTTATCCTTTGAAAATGTCATATTTATATAGAAGATATTTTGATCACATCTATTCCTACCCCCCCAGCTCTCCCTGAGATTTCCCAATGTGTTTCTTTCTCAATTAACCTATAAAGTTTAGTCACAGGTTCAAAAGAAAAATAAATTTTCCTTCTCTATCTGTCATTAGCTGGCAGTAGCTTCTCAACTAGCTTCTTACTAGGGTGGTGTCCCAGAAGCCCCTGCCCCTTCCACACTGCAACTCTGACCTTGTTGATCCTGTGCAGGGAATCACAGGTACTGTGAAGTCATGTGTACAGTGGCCATATCATGTACACAAGACAGCATTTCACAAGTCTCCTGCATGTGCTCCAGCATTAACATTCTTTGCCCTCTCTCTCCCAAAATGTTTCCTGCATGAGATTGCTACAGATGATCCATCTACCAGTGAGCACTCAAGATCATTTATCCTCAGAACTGTAAGCAGTTATGAATCTGTGCTTTAGCCACTAGCCACTTGCAAAGAAAAGCAGGCCAAGAGCAGCATATATCTATCGGCATAAATATAAATAACAGAAGGCAATTTGAGAACATGACTACTTAGCAAAACAATAACATGGGTTCCCCCTAGCGTCTATGACTTCTCCAGTTATGGGCTTTTGATCCAGCTTATAGTCTTATGCATAAATTACCATCTGTGGAGGAGGGCCCCAAAACAGTAAGAAAGCAAGTGGTTACCCCCATAACAATCATGCCACTATTTCACACCTTGTCGACCAAGTGTATATGTTAGGTCTAGTACTGGACAAGATCATTAAGTTCTTTTCTCCTTAGAAGTCCATTTGACATCATCTTACTCTATGAAAGTCACACAAGTATCCAGTGTCCTTCAGTTCAAAATTGACTTACCTATGTCTCTATGTCCTGCTGCTAAAGTGGGGTGCCTTCAGGATGGAGACTTATAACACAGTTATGATAGGAAGCCAAGAGCAGCAGTAACCTCTAGTAGGTAGGCAATCTGTGAGTGGAGCTGAGATTTTCATTTAATAACTCACAGCTTCTGTGTTTCTATGCGTGGACTGGCACTTCGGAGCCCATGCTCTCCATAGGAACACCTATCCCAGTCTTGACATTAAGATGAGGAAATTGGACCTGCCTGGAGTGGATGCTGAGATGATCTGCCTTGGGACTTCTTGCCCTTTTGGGGAGGGGTTGGGGGGATTGGGAGGAGGGAGGCTGAAGGCTGACTGGTAAGGTTTGGGAGAGGGTAGGGAGAGAGAGCAAGGGGATACATTGAAAAAAGTAGTTTCTCTTATAAATAATTTTTTAAATTAGCTTTTAAACTCATAAACTCCTACAGTTTACATAGAAAGTTATAAGACAGCCAGGATACATAATAAGACCGTCTCAAAATTAAATTTTTTTTTTAAAGAAGAAAAGATTTTCCATGGCAGTATGCCTTATATTTCAAGTGGTAGGACAGCAGAGTCAGACAGACCCCTGCAGCCTGTTGACAAGCCAGCCTAGCCTACCTGGTGGGTTCCAAGCAATAAAATGCTATCTGTTAAAAACAGTGTGGACAGCGCCTGAGGAACAATACCTAAATTATCCCCCAGCCTCCACACATACAAAGAGCCTCTCGAAACTGGGCAAATTGCATGATTAAAACAAACAAACAAACTCAAGTCCATTATAGGAACACCCTCTGAGGAACATAAAGGTTTGGGACAGTTCCTGACACAGACTAGCAGGTCCTTGCTTGGGCCACATCAGATCATCTACACTTTGGACTAGGACTAAAAAAATGAAGTAAAGGCACACTCTGTAGGGCACTGTCTTGCCACCCCCTCTCATGATTATTCTGTGTAGCCCAGACATTAGCACATATCATAACCCCAGGCTATATGACCTAGAAGGTGAAAAGGACCCAACTTGATGGAAAATCAAGCAAACTTCATGTAGTCATTGAAATGATCAAGTCTCTGGGAGCCAGTCAGTTGGTGCTTGGAAATGCTCGGAAGAATGGGAGACTAATCACTTGGTTTTGAGCCATTAACTCAGCTGCAATGTGGCAGAGCTAATGCAGTCACAGGCAGCAGACAGCTTTTCTGGCAAAAGAAAAAAAAATAGAGACGGCTCCTTTCGATTTTTTGCAATGAAAATTAAATGTGGAAATAATTCCCCGCTCCTTTTTGGAATATTACTGTACTATTAACTAGGCTAAGATCATTAAAAAGTAATGACATAAAGTTCCATGCGCCATTATTTTAAGAGAGATTGAATGAAAATATACTGTCGATCTTTTCTGCTTCTTGCCTCTTCTCTGGCTTAATAGGCACTGGTAAGGACCATGATGAACATATATTTTAATATTAAAATTATAGCTTTGGCCTTGAAGGAGGAAGTCTGCACCATTAGAAAATAGACTGACAGCTCTCATTTCTTTTTATTTTTTAATCAAATTTTCATTTCTGTAGGATTAAGGTGACTGTAAATGTGAGTTGCCCAGAAAGTGAGTGGAAAATTTACCCCAAGTTTGAAAGAAATGATTATGTTTTTCTTATGACTATTTTCAGGAAAACAATATTCATGGTAAAATGGGATGAATTTTTGTGCAATCTTCAGAACCTGCTTACTCTTTGTTAATGTCATAGTTTGTGAGGTTTTGTGGGGATGTGAATGAAGGCCCATGGATTCTAGAGAATTGACTGTTCACATGGCTTTTTCTGTGTCTGGCATGTCTGGCTGAGGCATGGTGTAGGAAGGAGGCTTCAGTTTTGCAGAAGTATTTGGTAAGAAAATGCTCATTCTCCTCTCTCTACTCTTTCCACACACCACAGTCAGTACACGTGAGGTACATGAGGCTGTGGCGGTAGCAGAGACACAATCAGGAGCAACTGAAATGTTATTCTTTGCCTGGCGAGGTGTTGAATGTGGACCAGACAGAGAGGGTGGTGATGTCCCTCTGCTGTCTCCCAAGGTGGAAAGGAGAGCTGGGGTCAGATGCCAGGCCTCTGGGAACATTTGTTTAGCACAGATACTCTGTTATCACTGAAGGGAAAGAACAGAGGAAATCAGTAAATAAAACACTAGAATTGATGGACTCAGGAGCACACTGGAGAATCAAGTTTCCTCCCAAGTCTATGATGCTGGTCCTCCTTGTAGATTTTGACATTAGACCACTAATGTGTTGTAGTATCCTAAATGTTTACTATCTGTTACAAAGGAAACTGTATGGGGTTTTTTATATTATTAAACTGATGAGAATGAGGAAAAGAAATCAATTGCTATGAAAAGAAAACTTAAAGTGTTCATTTAGAAGCAAATGCTGTTAGCAATTCTGTGTATTACCCCAGCCTATCTTTGTGTCCTACCACACTTACAGATAATTTACCTAATTATGATCATGTGCTTCACACAGCTTCAAAACCTGCTGTTCTTTTGTCCTTAATGTGTGTCCCTAAGAATGTCACCAAATGCTCTTTAAGAAATGGAAACAGTGCTTTGAAATTTATACTCTAATTTGGGGACTTTGTATAATTCCATTTGTATATGCCATTTGTTTAGGGGTTTTGAGGAGAGGACTGTCTTATGGGGAATTCTTAGCAGTCACTTGGGAAACTCTGAGGTCATAGTCTTGATCATTCATTGAGAAATATGCCCTGGAAGAAAGCCTCAGTGAAGTCTCATACCTACCTCCCACATTGGAGTTTCTTTCCAAAGCAAAACAAAATGGCAAAGCTAGCGAACATCTTCAGGCAGAAGGAAAAGGCAATTTGTAGTGACCTATTGGCTTGAGAACTCTGAGGCAAGAAGTGGGAACACAGGATCCAGTCTCTGGGGTCTAGAACCCAACACAGGAAAAAATATAACACTCAAGGAAACATTTCATGGAACAGCAGCAGCAGCAGCAAGCTGTAAAGGAAGTGTCCTAAGACTTTGGCATAGCTGCCTAAGATTCAAGAGAAAGTCTCCTGCCTCAGAGGCAGAGGTTTCAGCCCTGATTCACAAAAGCTGTATGTGTGGGTAAATGGTTAACTTCTTATATTGGCAACTAGGGAAAATAAGTATGTTTACTTTCTATGGGCATTTGGGAATGAAACAAGAGATGAATCATCGATGGGCACAGGATGTATTTCTGGTGCTTACAATCAGGACTGGTACTGTCTTAAGCTTGCCTGTTGTGCTGGATTGTTTTATGTCAACTTGACACAAGCTAAAGTCATCAGAGAGCCGGGAACCTCAATGAAGAAAATGCTTCCATAAGATCAGGCTATAGGCAAGCTTGTAGATCCCTTTAGCCAACCTGCAATTCCATAAATATTTATATTACAATTCATAACAGTAACAAAATTATGGTTATGAAGCAGCAACAAAAATAATTTTATGGTTGGAGGTCACTGTAACATGATTAACTGTATTAAAGGGTTGCAGCATTAGGAAGGTTAAGAACCATTGATGCAAGGGATTTTATTAATTAGTAATTGATTGAGGAGGACCCAGTCCATGTGGGTGGGCCCATCCCTGGGCTGGTGGTCCTGGATTCTATAAGAAAGCAGGCTAAAAAAAATAAAATAAAAAAAGAAAGCAGGCTAAGCAGGCCATAATGAGCAGACCAGTAAGCAGTACTCCTTTGTGGCCACTGCATCAATTTCTGTGTTTAGAATCCTGCCCTGTTTGAGTTCCTGTCCTGACTTCCTTCAATGATGAACAGCAATGTGGAAATGTAATAAACCATCCCTTTCCCAACTTGGTGTTTCAGCCAGTGATGAAAACCTCTAACAAAGATGCCAATGATACTCAGCAGTCTAGCATTCAGTGACTAAATGTAGTAGCTTTTAAATCAGTCTTCTTATTTGTCTTCTCATGTATATATGTGTGTGGTGTGAATGTGAGTGTGCATGTTCACATCAATGTAAGGGTGCATGTGTGCATGCATACATGCACATGGAGGCCTTTGGGCATTTTCTTCCACTGTTTTTATGTAATCCAGTGAAGCAGAGGAAATCCGATGCTCACTAATATGGTTATTCTGGCTAGCTAGCTTATATAGGAATTCTATGTGTATACCTCATTTATGCTGGAATTACAGGAATGCCACTGCCATACTCACTGAGCATTTATGTGGCTCAAAGGATTTGAACTCTGGTCCTAATGCTTACAATGTGTTTTTGCTTCACTTTTGTTGCTGTGGTAAAATACTCTGACCCAAAGCAACTTTGGGAAGAAAGGGTTTATAATATGGTGTACAATTAGATTCAGCCTGTTATTTCAGGAAAATCAAGGCAGCCACTTAAATTGTTAGCCCACATTCAAGAGCTTAAGAAACACATGGATGCTTCTTGCAAGTATTCAGTTAACTTTCTCTATTCTCAGGCACTCCAGTTCACAGCCCATGAAAAAGTGCTACCCACACTTAGAGTTGGTCTTCTTGCCCCAGTTAGCAATCAAGACAATCCCCCCCCCAGATGAGTCCACAGGCCAGGTTGATCTAGAGAAGTCCTCATTAATATTCTTGTTTCCGGTGACTGTCAAGTTGAATGTTGAAACTAATCAACACAAAGCAGGTGTAGTGATTGTTGGAATTTTGTGCAAATTTGATATGGCACAAATTTACCTGGTTATCTGGCAGTGGATTTCTATGGATGCAGGGCCTCATGGGGAACTGGTTGAAGGCAGCAGCAGATAGCAGGTGATACTTTGCAGCTGTTTCTATGTAAAAAAGACTTTATTGTCAGATGGGTATAGTATGATTAACAGAGAAAGGTTATGATCACAGAGAAGACAAGAGGAAGGAAAATGGGAGAGAGATGAAAATGGGAGCTGCCAAGAGAAACAAAGGCAAGAGAGGGATTCAGAGGTGTTAATCCTGCTTTCAGTGGGTCTTGACATCAGAACTCAGAGGAGGGAGTGGCCTTAGAGACTAACAGCAGTATATTGTATTAATAAAAATAGCCTGAAATGTCAAAGAGATAGAGAAACAAGCCACAGCCACATCTCACCTAGCCAACTCCTTAGGCCAAAAAGGGTAGATCCTGTCTCCACAAATCCTCAGACTCAATAAATATGAGTCCACAGCCAAAAGAAAGCAAAGTTTAAAGGAAGAGCTCCTGCCTACCCTTGACTTACCTTTCTTTCTCCATCCAGCTATCTCAATTTATGGTTCAGCTTTCCAAGTGTTAGGATTAAAGATGTGTGCTACTACTGCCTAGTTCTGTTTGACTTTGAACACAGAGATCCAGTCTCCCAAGTGCTTGGGTAACCACTCCCTGACCTTCATGGCTTGGCTCTGTGGGTGGTTTTTGTCCTCTGATATTTCAGGCTATTTTTATTAAATATATAATATATCATCACATATCCCCTTTTTGTCAAAAATAAAAAAGGTTATATCTAATATAAGAAAAACCATATACAATAAGTACAAGCAGTGATTACATCAGTAATGTCCAGTCTATTAACAATTGACAAATTCAGAGAAAATAGTGTGCTATATATTGCATATATATAATGGTGAGTCCAAAGAATTGTACTTAATTTACTTTCTATCTAACTTGTATTATCAACTGAAAACTCTTTTGATGTCTCTCAAATTTACACATTTTTCACCTCTTAGTGAGCTTCCTTTCTGAATTTGTTACCAGAAAAGCTATAACTATTCAGTCTTCAACTCCCTCAGACACCCAAAAAGAAACTAACATTAACTAATTAAACAGAAAGTGAAAGCAAGCAACTTCCAAAAATGTGAGAAATGACAGAAACAGCTGGATGCTTGGACAGTCATCCAAGTTTCCTCTGCAACATTGGGGCATCCATCCTAGGCCTGAAAGTCTAGAATATATAACAGATTTATCTGTGAAGCAGAATATTCTTGTCTTGGCAAAATTTAGCAGATTTTTTTTGTGTGTCCTACTTGTCCATTTTGAACATCATACTATCAGCAATTTTTTTGCTCAGTGGCTAATTATGCCACATAGAAAGTAAACTCCTTATGGAGTTTCTTCAATGCCCATTATCTTCTCTAAAGTAGATTGGTGCTGCCAGGAGCAGACATGTCTCATTGCCATAAAAATAAAGGAAATTATTTATTAAAATATCTTAAATACCATGTTCTGTAGGTCTCTGAAGTGTTTGAAGACTACCTGCCTAAAATATTTCTCTGTTTGACCTTGAAAACATATTTAATATGACTTTAAGTTTGATTGTAATAACTACTATTTTGTATTTCTTTATATTCTAATTAGTTGGTAATAATAATTTTCAAGAACTAGCAATTTACATTACATTGTTAGATTAACTGTATAGGTATAATACCTTGAACAAGAGTAGTTCTGTACTGTATATACAGTAATAAAATTAATCTTAACTTTGTGTCAATATACACAATTTGTATACAATATACAAAAATCCAATCCAATGTAAATATTTAAAACCTAATAGATGCTTTTTTAAAAAACAGATTCATTAATATATCCTTAGATCATATCCAAATTCCCTTTTTCTTTTCAGAGTAGATTCAATAATTGACTCTTTTTTCCTATTATATTTGTATCTCCCCTTTTTTTTCAAACAAGAATCCTTTTTAAGCTTTCTCAGGCTTTATGTAGATGTATGTGCACTACTTTGGAGTGCCATTTGTAGTCATAGTTTCTGTCTTGGCCAGAAACTCTCAAGTACCTGGCAGCTGCTTCCAAAGTAATTAACTCAGAGGTTTAATTTTATAGTAATTACTGAACCAGTACTCTAGGTGTATTACTAACTAGTTCTTACATTTAAATTATTTCATAATTCTTATCTATGTTTAGCCATGTAGCTTGGTACATTTTCTCATTGTAGCATTCTCATCCTGTTTCCTTTGTATCTGGATGGTGCCTGCTGTTCTGCCTTTCCTTTTCCCAGAATTCTCCTAGTCTAGTTGCCTCACCTATACTTCCTGCCTGTCTGCTGGCCAGTCAGTATTTTATTAAATCAATACAAGTAACAAATCTTTAAAATGTACAACAGCATTATCCCACAGGCTTTAACTATTCCTGTCTAGCCATTCAGTCTTCACTTTCAATCCTGTGCTAGCATATGCCAGTGTGTGTTCTTAAGGCTTATTTTCTTAGCCTTTGTGTGCTGTGAATTTGCAGAAATATCTAGACATAGTATTTACATCATCACACAAGTTACAGAAATGGTCTTACATGTAGGCTTGGGACACAAATACAAACATAGATGTCATTTCTGCCCTTTGGAAGCTGGTCCAATATACTGGAGTATGAGTTATGTGAATGTACACATCACCAACTATATGTTTGCTTATATGCTTATTGTAAATCCTATGTGTTCAGTTCAGATGTCTATGTGTTATGGGTCATTTGTGTTTACACATCTGTGCTTTTCTGTGTATTCATCAAACTCTACAGTTCCTAAAATACAGGCTTTAAGCATTTATCCAGGACTGACACATTCAATCAAGACATTGTGGGGGAGGGTGACATGGGCAGGACAAGACATTGTCTAGACTTGAGTGAGGGATTCTGTTACAAAAATGAAGAAGACTTCTGCAGCACTGAAGATGCCTCATCCTTGCCCACAGAACTGTACACTGCCCTTCATGTACTTCAGGCTACCATTGTTTATATATCTTTGTGGTGGCTGAGTACATTTTAATTTGTTTCTAGGATTTTCTTTCTGAGAACAATATATCACCTCTGCAAAGGGATCACACTCTCATGAACAAGATCAGGAAAGTGAGAAACTTGTCTAAAACCAGGGCTTAGCTGAAGAGCAATGGCTGAATAATAAGATGGAATAAATATTCCAAATGAAATATTCATAGATGCAGGAAATAGTATCAGTGCTTAATAAAATTATCCTGCTAAGTTTTGGACTCCACATCCCCACCTTCTTTGCAAATTATGCCCCTTCACTCCTCCCATGTGGGCATTCAAATATATAATTAATGCTCATTGTTAATAATGCATTTCTAATTTCCAGTTACAAAAATATGGCTTTTTCCATCTCTTGGAAGATCACCTATATTTTGTCATTAACATTTTGTCAGGAGAGGCGAGAATGATTTAAATGGACAATAAATCGACAAGCAAGCTGCTGCTTTGGGTTTAGGCCAAACTCTTTAGAGAAGGGTTTCATTTATCACCTGGGATGGAGCAGAGCTCTCTGTTGATTTATGTGGAAAAGGGAGAGGAGAGACAAAAGGAGACAGAAGTAGACACACAGAGAGAGAGAGAGATACAGACAGAAACAGAGTGTGTGTGCTGTAGAATGGTCTTAGGCTCAGTAGGACTAGGAATAATACATTGAGTTCCTGAAGGACCAGCTGTGGTATGTAGAAAAACACCAGCTGAGAGAGGGGTGGAATTTCTGATAAGTGGTTCATCGCCTGAGAACATCTGACTCCATGCTTCATCTTCCTTCCAATTGCATATCCCATTTGAGCATCCTGATTAGCTCAGGGGGTATCTAATGCACTGTCCATCGCCAACTCTGTCTCCTGAGATGTGCTTGCTTCCGGTGGCCCCTGTTCTGTCTACCTTAATCCTCATGTGAAAAATCTGAGAGTCAACTAGTGATGTCCACTGCTCCCACATCAACCAATCACATTTCCTCTTTCTTTAGCTCTCTTGTTACCCAAAGAGGCCTTCTGATTTCATTGCCTTCTTACAAATGACTTTTGATTGACTGATGACATACATGCTATGAGCTATGAACTGTTCTGACTTAAGTTCACATGGAATAATGAACAAAACTCTCTCTCACATACATACATATATGTATATAAATATACATATAAAGAGAGAGAATATTGTATAGAAATATTGTAGAAAGTATGAAATCCTGACAGGATTATGGTAAGTGAAACAAGCCAGGCACAGAAAGCAAACATAATGTGATCTGATCTCACTTTCATGTGAAATCTAAAACACTGATCTCAGCGAAGTTGAGAGTAGAATATTGGTTATCTCCTTTGAAGTATAGAAACTAGAAAATGCTTTGAGGGCCCCTGGCAGTAGGATCAGGATCTATTCCAGGTGCACAAGTTGGTTTTTTGGAGCTCGTTACCTAAGATGGGACACCTTACTCAGCATTAATTCAGGATGGGAGTTTGGTCCTGCCTCTGCTGAATGTCCCAGGCTTTGCTGACTCCCCATGGGAGACTTTGCCCTTTTGGAGGAGTGGATGGGGGGGTAGGATAGGGGCGAGGCTGAAGGGGGGGAGAGGGATGACGGGGGAACTGTGGTTGGTATGTAAAATGAATTTAAAAAATTAAAGGGAAGGAAGGAAGGAAGGAAGAAAGGAAGGAAGGAACTAGGAAATTCATCCCCATGTTGGTAAATAATGACTATCAAAATTCAGGATCAGGCACAATGAATCCATGTACCACTGCTTTTCTAGTGTGCTGGCTTTGGCTCTGAAATCTGCTTCCTAATGTCTGCATCCCTTGTTTTGTGCCAAGCAAGGTTTTCTAGGTCTGAATTGTTGCTTTCAGCCTCCTGTGCAATTTCTCTCTCTCTCTCTCCTCTCTCTCTCTCTCTCTCTCTCTCTCTCTCTCTCTCTCCTCCCTCTCTCTCTCTCTCTCTCTCTCTCTGTCTCTCTCTCTGTCTCTCTGTCTCTCTCTCTGTCTCTCTGTCTCTCTCTGTCTCTCTCTCTGTCTGTCTCTCTCTCTCTGCATCTGTCTCCATGAAATTGTCTTTTGACCTTGTTGAACCTGCATCCTATTCTCTAAGGATGTTTTGTTGACTTAATGAGAATAGGCTGCTGCAAGTCCTCAGTGTGTGGATGTTGAACCTGATTTGAAGCAGTTAGGGAATTTGTTCAAGATCACATAGCACTGCCATGGTGGACCACTGGATCAGAATCCAGGATTCTAACACAATGATATAAACATCAGTCCAGAGGCACCAAAGACTGCTGAACATTGAACCCTCAGAGTAGACAAGACAGACACAACTGATTCTGTGTTCCTGCTCTACATGTGAGCTATGTTATCTTGGGACATGATCATTTATCTCAGAAACCTTCTGTTTCTTCTCTGTAAAGTTGAGATAATGCCAACAGCCCTCCTTATTTTTAACTTCACAAGTGTTCGAGGACTCTACCCCCATTAATGAAGGTGTGAAACTGTGGGCTGAAATGCCATGCAGATGTTTGGGTGAAGAAACATAATTAGAGCTATTTCACTTCTTCAGATGAAGCAGCACATGCCTGCAGGCATTTTATAGAGAAGAGAAAGATGAGATCATGGGGGCTGGCTTTTTTAGAATCTTGAAATTGTATGTCTGTTAAAGTTATGTGGCAGCAAGAGAAAATAATCAACTATAAACAAAAGCCAGTGTTTGTAGGGCTGTAGAGGCATCTCAGGATACATATTCCATTACAGAGAAGTAAATGAACAATGGTCCAAAGATGGTACTTTTACGTTGCTGTGATGAAACATCCTGACTAAAGCAACTTAAAGAGGAAAGTGTTTAAGTAGGGTTTTTATAGATATGGCAATAGGTCTAGCCTCTGATAGGTATCGCAATAGATCTAGCCTTTACTAGTTATGGTAATAGGTCTAGTCTCTGATAGTATGGAAATAGATCTAGCCTTTACTAGTTATGGTAATAGGTCTAGTCTCTGATAGTATGGAAATAGATCTAGCCTTTACTAGTTATGGTAATAGGTCTAGTCTCTGATAGTATGGAAATAGATCTAGCCTTTACTAGTTATGGTAATAGGTCTAGCCTCTAATAGGTAGGGCAATAGGTTTCCCCTCTGATAGGTATGACAATAGGTTTAGCCTCTCAACTGATAGGTATGATAATAGTTCTAGCCCCTGACAGGCATGGCTATAGGTCTAGCCTCTGATATGTATGACACTAGGTCTAGCCTCTGATAGGTATGGCACTAGGTCTAGCTTCTGATAGGTATGGTGATAGGTCTAGCCTTTGATTGGTATGAAAGTAGGTCAACACTCTGTCAGGAGTGGTTTTTCTATATCCTAACAAATATGAGTGACATGTCCCTGCACAGCTCCTTTTATACCTGACTTCTTTGAAGATTAAATGTCCCAAGATGGGAATGGACTTCCAGGGATCCTCTTTTGACTTTCTTCAAGAAGTTTTTTTTTTTTTTTTCCTGAATTAACATGGAGATTTATAGTTCCAAGATAATCCCTTTGGGAACATGATTGGACTTCTCCAAAGTACTTGAACCCATGATTTGTTAAATGACTAATGAACACTTAGATGGTCCTTTCATAGACCATCCTGTTCTCTATTAAATGACTCCATCCCTTAAGGGGCTAATATGACCCCAGTGTTTCTGAAGTTCTGACCCTTCAGTGGGCAGAAGTGCTTTAGAGTTCATTCTGTGATAAGCAGGTTTCCTGATGGACTGATTTAGTAATCAGCCTTGCTAAGGCCTCCAATCTTTTGGGTGGAGTATCCCAGACAAAAATAATTTAGAGAATGGACTTATCTCAAACTCTTAAATTGGAGCCTTAGGTCTCTAAAATAGAACAGTCTAGACTTAGCTTGTGTGATTTCCTTGGGTCCATATGCTGTCTCATAAAATAGCCAAATCGAGAAGCAAAATTGCCCCAAATTTTGTGGCAGGGCCTTGCTTCTCAAAGACACTCAGAGAAGCTGGCCAAAGGAAGAAGCTGCAGCATGGAAGTCTGTGGAATACCCTGGTGGGGCCATGCTATAAGCATTCAGTATTTCTGCTTGTGGACTTCCTTAGTGGCTGCTTTTGGTAATGTGCTTATCATGGCAACAGAAAGCCAACCAGGGCAGGTGCCATCTCACATGTGGCACTGGGATGCTTACTTAGTAACTTATGGCTTTTCTGGGAGCAGCATTATCCACCCATGGAGAGTACTTCCATTCAAACTTTTAAATTATATTTTAATAAGCTTATAAAATAGTAGTCTCCATTCAGCTTTTTCATACATCTTTAGTGTTGGCTATCCCATCCCCAAGCCCTCCCCGCTTCTTCTCAGTCCATCTCCGTTCACTTCAGTACCCTTTCCACTTTGATAGCAGCTGCATGCTTCTCTCCCCTCCCTTTAGGTTTTTCTTTATCTGCCTCCTTACTGGACCTTACTCTCCTCTTGGCCTCTATTTGTATGTATGCCACATTAAATACACTAAGAATTCACAGCTAAGACACATATGTGAGAGATAAAATGCAGCATTTATCTTTCTAGGCCTGGTTTACCTCACTCAGTATATTTTTTTCAGTTTTATCCAGTTTCCTTCAAATTTTGTTTTTCTCAGCTGAGCAAACTATCATTGTATACATGCACCATTTTACCATAATTCTTTAGCAGTTGGGATAGACAGATAGCCTGTTCTCATTTCTGAGCTATTGTGAATAGAACATCAATGAACATGGGTGGTCAGGTATCTCTGTAGTAAGATATAGGGTCTTTTTGGTATGTCCCCAGGAGTGCTGCATTCGGTCATAAGTCAGTTCTAATTTTAGCCTTAGAGAAACTTTCATACTGATTCCCACAATAGCTGCACCAGTTCAGACTTCTACCAACAGTGGATAAGAATTCCCCTTTCCTCACATCTTTTTGTTGTTCTTTTTTTTTTTTAAGAGAAGAAAGATTTACGTTGCCCACATTTTCAGACGTTGAGTCCATGGTCCAATGGCCCCATGAATTTTAGCAATACATGATGACAATGGAAGCCTATTGATATGTCATTGCCAAAACTCCCATTTTAAGATGTCATATTCTTAGAGAAAAGTGGTATGAACATGACTGCTGGGATGATATTGAGAAATGCTAAAGGAGGGCTTTAGATGTGTTTTGTGACTCGTGATGCAGAGATGTGAACAAACTTCCATTTGCCGCAGATAATACACCAAGAAACAGACTGAAGGGTCTACTTTGGTGAATTCATGGCTTCATTAAAGTTACTTACAAGAACATGGGTGGCTCAATGGAAGCTGAATCTTCTAAAAATCCACTCCAGAATCTCATAAAAGCTGCATTTCTTAAGCTTCCTAACGTGATTTACAGGTGGCTTGACTTGTCAGAGTCTCTTCACCCTGGGAAAAGGCTTTGTGAATCTTGTACATTTGTTCATCTTCCTAAGCCTTGTAAGTTTTGTGAGCTTCCTGGGTTTAATATGCTCATTCCTCCCTCCAGGAAAGACGGTTTAAGCTTAGATGGAATAGCTACATGACACTCTCCCCTTCTCTGGCTCTTGCATTCTTTCTATCCTTCTTATGCAACATTCCCAGAACCTTAAATGCTTATAAATGCCCATTTCCTTGCATAATATAGATGAGCATTAGGCCTATGCTATGACAATCATTTATTCTTAGAAGTTTAACCAGTTTTGAGTCATTGTCATGGAAGGTAACTTACTACCAAAGAGAATGTTTTAACAGGGATTCCTTTTAGGTGTCTAAGATAAAGAAGACTCAACTTCCCAGGGGTGAAGTTTGCGTAGTTTCATGTTTTGACTGATATGTTTGGGCTGTGTAAGCCTTCACTCACTATGCATGTTCTTTCTAATGATGCATTTGATTTTAATCAAAGCATACCTAGACATACATAGACACAATATAATAAATACAAGTTTTTCCCTAAAAGTTGACTCAGAGGACACAATTTACTTTGCTGTGCACTCACACAAAACTAGTTCAGGCTTGATTGACCCCTGACTCTAGTTCCTAGATGGAAATTAACCATAAAAAATGAAGCTACTAATGGCTGCTAATGAGGAAAATCTTATTCCATTGGTTGAACTAAGGTATAAATGTAGCCTGATGCAGGCAAGTATCCCAGAATTTAAGTGCATTGTTAGCAGAGGGATTGTGTATAGACCAAGCTGAGCTGAGTTCCAGGTTGCTAAGCTTTCTCTACCCTTTCCTGACTCACTATGATCTCTGGGCTGTGTCCTAAATTATATCATCAGATATGAGTTTCTTTCATGAAATGAGTTTTAAGTTTAATCAGAAAGCGGTTGTTTTTTGTTATGGAATATTAGTTGAAGATGCATTACATTCTTGTATGCTGCAGGATATTTGTTTAATGACGCAAAGATGTGTTGCATTCTTTTATTTTGTATTTGTTTAATTCTGTGAAACTGCCTAAAACACCTAATTGGTCTAATAAAGAGTGGAATGGCCAATAGTTAGGCAGGAAAAAGGATAGGTAAGGCTGCCAGGCAGAGAGGATAGAGAAGATTGAGAAGATGGAGAGGGAAAAAAGAGGAGAAGGAGAGAGGACACCAGGGGCCAGCCATCCAGCCGCACAGCCACATAATCAGCTGTGGAGTAAAAAATAAGGAAAGTGTATATAGTGAAAGGTAAAAGCCCAGAGGCAAAAGGGAGATGGAATAATTTAAGAAAAACTGGCTAGAAACAAGCCAAGCTAAGGCTGGGCATTCAAAAGTGAAAATAAGTCTCCCTGTATTTATTTGGGAGCTGACAAGCCCTTCAGAGTAAGAAGGGGGAAAGCTGCAGGTTTTAACTACAATAGTTATACCACTGTAGTCCCTGGAGGACCATCTTATGCAGTATTTTCCTAGTTGTCCTGTCATGGTTTAGATAAGAATCATCACCACCATAGGCTCATATATTTTAGTGCTCAGTTACCACAGATTAGGACTATTTACAATGATTAGCAGGATTAGGGTGTATAACCTTGTTGGTGAAAGTGTCACTGGGTTTGGGGAGGCTTTGAGGTTTCAGTGCCACCATGCTCTCTGTCCTGATGATAATGGACCAAGCTTCTGAAAGTATAAGCTAATCCTCAATTAAATGCTTTCTCTTATGAGTTGCCTTGGTCTCAGTTTCTCTTCACAGCAACAGAATATTGACTAAGATAGAAGTGACAGCAATGTAGTACACAAAAGTCCATGACTGAGCAGGACAGTTGTCCCCCAGCAATTCACATAATCCTTCTTACAAGGCAAAAGCCTGCCCACAGGAAGGTAGCATTCAGCTCAAATCCAGGTTTGTTCTCCAGGTATCACAACCAAAGACTGCTGTGTATTGAACAGCACCAAAGACTGCTGTGTATTGAACAGCATGAGCTTACAACATAGCTTTGGTATGAAACCAGCAGCAGTTGCAATGGCTGCTTTGTTTTGTAGGACTGAAGCTGCCTCTATGGTCAACAACTCATAGGGAGGTAGCTCAGTCCTGGCACTAGAATTTTTTTCAACAAGCTTATGGCTTATATGAGTGCCCTTTAACACTCACATAGAATGAGTTCACTTAAAACCCTTGACTGCTACTTTTTTTATACCCATAAAGATGATTTTCTAAATCTATAAGACACTTTAGGGTTGGCATTATATAATGAAACTGTCTTACAGGAAGGGAACAGGATTTATGAAGGTCTACTGATGTGTGTTCCAAGCAAGTAGGAATTAGTTTTGAAAGGCTAAAAAAAAAACCACTTTTATGAGTTTATAAGCTTTAATACAGCTTGCAATGATCCTGTCACTTATATCATTGCCAGAAGGGCAATGTTGGATATAGACTCATGGATAAGAGGCACTATCACATCTAGCCCTACTAATCCACAGTCATTCCATGAGTCATCTCCTCTCCCCATCTAGGGTGCTGATGTTGTCACTAAATCTCCTCTGTGCATCACTCTCCCCACAATAATCAAAGGGAGAGCAGGGCTAATGGTCTAGTCTGCTGTGCCTGATTCTTGAACCAGCTTCCTAGCTCTGATAGACTCTGGCAGCAGGTCCTTGTATTTCCATCAGACATGGTTAAAGTGCCCAGGCTAGATGAACAATGTTCACCCCAGGTATCTTTCCTGCAAGGGTGAAGTGTACACAGAATACAAGAGTATTCTGAAGTACTCACTACTCATCCCCAAGATAAGCTTCTTTCTCACCTGTACCATTTCCTCGTGTCTAACTTTCTTGAACTGATGCTAAGGCTTTACATCCTTGCTGAATCTCACTAACACAGCATTTGGGTTTCTGTTGGCCAGCATTTAACTCTGATGCTGAAAGCCATCTGTGGAGGTGGGTTGGTCCCAGAAGAGGATGTGAGGAGTTGGAGCCAGGCCATGGTGGTCTGGGAGAATCTTGTAGCCTAACTTGCTAACAGCAGAGTACTTCTTTATTTATACAGAATTTAATAAGCAGACATACATGCATGATGTTACAAAACATAGATCATATCTTTTTTGGGCATGTGTTTCACTCTTTCATTTGCTCATCTTTTAGTCACCAATGACAAACCTATGACAGAGCAGAGTGGTTATTTCCCATCATTTCCCCTTAAGTTTTGACATCATTGGTGAACAAAGCTATCAGTTTTACTCAACCCATAACCTAATTTTTAAGAATCTAGAGGCAAATGACATCCTGCTCTCAGGCCAGTAGTTTTTGCAGTTACAAGGACATTAGACCAAAATAAAGTCTTCAAACCAGTCCGGGCATAGTGCCATGTCCCAAAAGCAGTATATTATTAACTCTTAATAGTCAGAGTGTCCAAGGAAAATCCTCACGCCAAAGCTGCTGCAGTTATTATTCAAATTCTGGCATAATACAATGTTTACATTTATATTTTCATGAAATTTGTTCCTAAGTCTAATCCTGGCATTCTGCTGTCCCTTGATCATAAGACATCATAATGGCTCTGTATGAGCTAACATTTCTGAGAAGGGGAAGTCTTGACATCTCAGAATTTTATCATCTTTTTTTACATCATGTTTTGCCCATTAGTATAAGTCTCTGTGTAAGACAAAGGTCTTCAGTTAATTTAACTTTATCACTATATATGACATGTAATTGTCTGAGTGAGAAGGGCCAAGTCCTCTAGCTCACCAAATCTTTGCATTTACTCTGTTTTGATTATCTTGTTCCTGAGTAAACATAGGGACAGATGTTTCAAGAATGCCTCATAGCTTCAGGAAGAGACATCTGGCTTCTTTATGTGTATCACAACCTTCAAAGCATAAGAAGACCTTCAAGTAGATAAGAAGATCTCCCTAGCAGCATGCATGTGTGTAGGATGGGAATAGTGTGTTCAAGCCTGTCCTGGAGAAGCTTAGAAGCAACATTCCAGGGAGAAGGCATAAATGATTCATAAGAAATTTTCTATCAATCCATTATTCTCCAAGTTGTACAAATATTAAAAGTTGCTCAAGTATGCCACAGGTAGAGATGAAAACCAAAGGTGGCAGGGCAGTCATCATGTGACTCAGCTTTGCTAACCCATATCAAGCAGCTGTGCTGGTTTTATGACTTTTGCCATTTCCATCAGATACGGCTGGGTTGTCACCAACATAACATTTGGTTTTCTGTTGGCCAACATTTTCCTTAAGAACTGACTTGATTTTCAAAATTTATGCCATGTTTGCCTTCAAGTGTCCTGGACAGACCTTTTACCTGTTCTGCCCTCTCTTCTCTGCTATTGTACTTTATGAACTTGACTCATATGGCTGTCTTAGTCACCTGGATCTGCCAAGGTTTCATCTATTGTACAAGTCACATCCTGCAGTGGAGCTCAGCAGAACCCTTAAAGCAGCAGCAAACTGCTCTCAAGGCCTGTGCTGAACCAGTTTTATTTTCTTTGGGGTTTTGTTTGTTTGGTTGGTTGGTTTTCAAGATAGGGTTTCTCTGTGTAGCCCTGGCTGTCCTCTAACGTGCTTTGTAGAGTCTCAAGTCTGCAGTGAACACACTTCCATCAGCCCCAATGAACCAGACATTGAATATCACCTGTTATATGCCCAATTCTTAAAGTAATGGTGAACTCCCCCCTCCCCACCCTCTTTGTCTTGCTGATGCTCATAATGATGGGAATTTTAGCTGGTGATAACCTGGTGTCCCCAATGTTGTCCCCTTGGGGATTTGTTTCCCTCATGTCGCCTCAGGTTATGTAGCCTTTCCCTCAAGAAATGATGAGTAGTCCTGTTACTCAGTTTCTGTGCTTCCATAGCACTCAGACCTATCCTATGCATCCCCATGTACATTATCCTCATAAGCCAATGGCTAGACGTTTTCATTCCTTGTTTCAGAGTCTTTCACAAAAGCAGCAGCAGTTCAGAGTCAAAGCCTTCTCTGATTGTCACAGTGTCCCAGGGTAGGTCATTTTTCAGGACCCCTTTGCATGCTGAATCCTAGATTTTCTCTTCCTTTCAAGGGTTCTTTTGTAAGTGCTGCTTCTCAATCTCTCTTCTTTGGTGTCTGACTCTTCCTATATGTTCTAAGTTTCCGGACCTTAAGAACATTTCCTAGAAGGATCCAGTATTTGCTCTTTCCTTTGTATCTCACTGGCTGTAAGAAATGGAAAACCTGTACCTGCATCTTGTCTTTCTATTTCTCCAAACCAGAGGCTAGTAGGGAAGATTCTATCTGAATAGCTTTTTACCTTTGTGGTTTCTCCCTCACACAGACAAATGCTTTCTAAGCAAACTCACTCTTAGTTGTAGGTTTTATCACTCACAGCAAAGGGCACAAACAGCTGCCACAACCTGCTTACAATGTCACCCTATATGTGCTACATTCAAGGACTGTACTATGTTCTTTACTGTCATCTATTTGAGGGCATCCTTATACTCATCAGGTGGATCGTATTTGTCTAGTAGGTATGCTTTGCTGCATCACACAGAGAAAGCTGGCATCCCAAGAATTCTAAGAATGATCTGCTTTCAGATGACTCAGCCATGTTTGCTTGTCTCATCACCACCAGGTAGTCGCCATTACATCAAGGAGGCACAGTATTCCATACTACATTGCAGGCTTGTATAACTGTCCTCACCAACTCACTTTCATTCTGCCTGCCCCGATTGCACACTAGTTGTATTGTGTGACTTTATTTCTAGAGCAATGTGAACAAATATTCATTCACCTCAGATAAGGCACACATGGGCATATCAAATGGTTCAATTTGGATCTATCTTAGTAACCAGTGAGGTTACTGGGACTGCTTACGGGGTCATTGAAAAGCCATTCCTATGATTTTGATGGGTAGTGAATCATGACAGCTGCATCCTGAGGTCCCTGCTCAACTTGCAAGCATATCCACTGGAAAAATCTTTTTTCTAGGGAGTAATTATCCTGTGTCTTATAATCTTGGAAGAAGGGATATATGTTATGTTTTTCTAAGTTGTTCTATTATCAATAAATACTTGAGAGTCAGATACTGGGGTGAAACCTGACAGATCAAAGAAGCAGAGGAGGAGTGATCAGCTGACCTTTCCTTTTTTCCTGGAGATGCAACAAGTACCTTTCTCTCCACATGTGCCAGATCAAAGAGAGTGTAAAGTCCTTCCTTACTATTTCCTGTGTGTCATCTCTGTCTATATTCCATACTTCTAGCATCTATATGACTAAGTCTGATCAGTCAGTCACTGGATCCACCTCATGATTCAAGGTTAACTTTATTAACACAACCTCAAGTTGTCACAGTGTGATCAAATATCCCACAACAGATGTTACTAATTTGATGGACTTCCATGGTTACAGTCACGTGTCCACCCTCTGACCAGGGAGTGAGAATCATTTGACCAACAGCCATATTTCCATGCAGATAGTGTGGGTGATTGAGATGGTAAGTTCAAATGAGGTGATCGAGGATGCTGAAAGGGGAAAACATCCACCCATCTAATAGTGATGTCACCCACAAAAGGTACCCTACATTAAAGAAGTGGTCTGAGTATCATGCTAGATACTGTAGGCAAATGAATAGTCTGCACTATGCCTTAAAATGTAGGACATGAGCTCATAATGTTGAGATAGGTTAAGAAAAAGTTGATAACTGAACCTGGAGTTCACTGATTCAGCTGTATTGGCAGGCCAGAGAGCTTTAAACATATAATGATGAAAACTTAACTTACAATCAAGTGCACAGTGAAGCCAAACTATTCCAGGCAGTGTCTACCCATGTTTTATCATGTGACTTCCCTGTTGTCTTGATTCTAAACACATATTCACAGTTTGTACTGTACATGCCCATCACAACATTCACTGCCTGAGAACACTGCCTGAGATACCTGGTCTTAGACTTGAGAATATTGCTTCATGGGATTGCAGTTTATACTGTCCATAAAAAGTTTTCTGCTCTTATAGTAGCATAATGGTTTAATTACAGAAGATAGCCTTTTAATATATTCCTACCATTGTTTCTCTGCATCTATTAAGTAGACATATTTATGAATTATATTGTGTTCCAATGCTTTGTTGGTTATTTTATTTTTGAGATTATAATTACAAGACTTCTCTTTCTAGTCCTTCCTCCAAATCCTCAGGCTTTCCTTTAACTTCATGGCCTCTTTTGGGACCTCGTGGGTTTTTCCCTATCCAGTTAGGCTTGTCTGGTCTTCAGTTCAGATTCGGGCAGTCATGTTGGTGAGACTTTATGGATGTTCCTCATCGAGGCAACTTCTCTTTGAAAACGACTAAGACCACTACAGGAAACCACAGCTAATCAAATGCAGTCATGGAGCCCAGTCCCAATCTCAAGGGATACATCTACAAAACTCCCACACCCTGAGCTCAGGGCAGAAAGATTGTTAAGAGCCAGAGGATCAGGATTTCTGATGTGAGATTGTGTCTTATAGAAACACCAGAAACAAACAAACAAAACAAACAAACAAGCAAACAAAAAAAGAAACACCAGAAACTATACCTATAGTCTCATCAACAATGTGTGGTTCTTAAAAATTGCAATTTGAGTACTTGATTTAATAAATAAATAATGAAATAAAATTTGGTTTCAGATTGAGATAGAATGTCCCTAAACATGCTTCTGATATTTTGAACTGCATGCTTTTGTGCAGCAGTATTTTTGGCATTGATGATTATAAGATCAACTCTGAAAAATGTTGAAGGTGCTCCAGGTCCTTTAGTAAGCTAAGATTTAATTTTTCATGTAAAAATAAATACTCACATCCTTCTCATTTGCATGCAAATTTGCTTTCCTCTTTAGTAGGTAGTAAAATTATATGTATACTAATGAATTATTTCAAAATATTGTTTTGCATAAGGAAGACAGTTAAAGAGCACTTGCTGTTCTCATGGAGAACCTGGCCTTGGTACCCAGGGAGCTCACAGCTACCTGTAACTACAGCTCCAGGGGATCTGATATTCTCTTCTGGTCTATAAAGGCACTGCTGTTCACATGCATATACCTATATATAGTCACATAAATAAAATAAAGAATTTTATGCTTTATCAATTAGTACAGGTTTTATTTGCATACCTACTTATATACCTGTGTACCCAGGGATGAGGAAAACACTGCCAAGGCAAAAAAGAAGTAGGAAAAGCTTAAGATGCCCTAAACTAGGAAAGCTGAACTTGGCCAACATAAATTGGGCTCTCAGATTTTTAGTAACTTTTCTCTTTTGTTTTGTTTGTTTGTTTGTTTGTTTTAAGAAAGAGAAAGAATGGCTGTCTGCAGAGTCCCAGTGCACTCTGTAGCAGGGGCAGAGAAAGTCTGCCTCTCACCATACCCACAGCTGCTGCTGTGGGAATTTGCACTGCTACGCACCTCGACCTCAAACTGAGTGAACAGATAACTACTGGGGTCCCTGAAGGACAGACTCAGACCCTGCCCAGAGGTGAGGAGGGGTCACCAGGCCCAAGCGCCTATATCCCAGCCAGGGAGGGAGAGTTGAGCTCCCATCGCTTCTGGGACCTGGTGCTGTCTGCAGAGTCCCAGCACACTCTGTGGCAGGGGCAGATAGAGTCTGTCTCTCACGATACTCACAGCTGCTGCTGAGGGAATTTGCATGGCTACCCACCTCGATCTTGAAATGAGTGATCAGATAACAACAGGAGTCCCTAAAGGGCAGATTCAGACCCCGCCCAGAAAGGTGACAGGAGGCACACAAGCCCCAGTGCCACAACTGACAAGAACCCATCTAATCATGAACCACTGAAGCCATGGGCAAACGTCAGTGCAAAAACTTTCATAATAATACAAAGAACAACATGGTAACTCCAGAAGAGAGTGGCAATCTTACAAATACAAGACCTGAACTGAGCAATGAAGAGGAAACAGAAGGAAACAACACCAAAAATTCCTTTTTGATGATCATCGAAGCTCCCAAAAAAGATATGAAAAATAGCCTTAAAGAAATAGAAGAAAATACAAACAAAAAATTGGAAGAGATGAACAAATCTATGAAAGAAACATACCAGGAACTAAAAGCTGAAATAGAAGCAATAAAAAAGGCACAAAATGAGACAAAGATGTAAATAGAAAAACTGAAGAAAAAAGCTGGAACCACAGATTCAAGCATAACAAACAGAGTTCAAGAGATGGAAGATAGAATCTCTGAAGTGGAAGACTCAGTAGCTCAAATAGATATATCAGTCAAAGAAAATAGTAAAACCAAAAAAGCCATAACTCAAAATGTTCAGGAAATCTGGGACACCATGAAAAGACCTAATTTGAGAATAATAGGAATAGAAGAAGGAGAAGAATACCAGCTCAAAGGCACAGATAATGTTTTCAATAAAATCATAGAAGAAAACTTCCCTAACCTGAAGAAGGAAATGCCTATAAAGATACAAGAAGCTTACAGA